>CAUYUJ010015504.1:1742463-1782054 GCA_963575745.1 Prorocentrum cordatum
GCCCGGAACGCTACGCAAACCGATATGCAATAGACAAACCCGCGCAGAAAACCGCGGCCTGGGAGACAACGGCGCGACGGCAATCATTGCCCGGGCATTTTCGCGCGAGGAGATGGCCGAAGGAGATGGCCGAAGGAGGAGATGGCCGAAGGAGGAAGGATCGCGGCCGACAAGACTCACTAGGCGCGGCCGCGCCGCTCGCCGACGGCGCGCGAAGCCTCTCCCACGTGACGACTACGAGGAGAAACAGGCACTATGTGCTTCAGCTACGAAGATCCAGCGAGAACCGCCCACGCAGCATTCCAGCAGACAGGCGGGAGGTGAGGGGGGGCGACGAACATAACCAAAAACAGCGCCCGCCCACCGCATACAACGCGCGCGGCGGAGCCTGCGCGCCCGGCGCTGACGCGCAGGGGGCCGCGCAAAAAAAAAAAGAGCTCTGCGCATCTCTCGTCGGCGCGGCCTCGCCGCGTCGCCTTGCGCGCGCAGCGGAAGGCGCGCGCGCCAAGCAATCCCGCGGCGTCGACGACAGAGCCGCTCGCGCGCGTGCCAGGAGCAAACAGAGACGAGGAGGGACAAACACAAGGCCGCCGCGGCCCCCGGGCGCCCTGGGCGCGCGCTGCTGGCAGAGGTCGCGGCGCGCCGGGCACTGGCAGCAGCGTTCCAGCGAGCCGTCGGCCCGAGGGCGCCCCGGGGCGCGGCGCCCGATTCTCTGGAACCTCCGGGGCGCCATCCGACCGCCCACGTTCGAGCGGAGGACTGGCGCGAGCACCCGCGGGGGGGCCGGATGTCCGATTCGTCCGCCCAGAGCCTTCTGCGCCAGAGGCCCGGGAACATATCCGGCCGCGAGCGATCCAGGCAGCGGCGCAGCGCCCGCTCCGTCGCCGCAGTCCTGAACGGGGCCGCCGCCTTCAGGGCGTGGGCGGGCGGGTCGCGAAGCGCCCGCGCGGCGCGCCCCAACCCTGGGCCTGGAATCGCAGGAGGGCGGGCCAAGGAAGAGAGCACGAAGAGGCCACCCACTCATGCCACGCACCTTGGCGGACGACGCTTCCGCGCCCTGCAGGGCGCCCCGGAAAGCCGCGGCGCGCGGCGGGACGCGAAGAGGCCCACCGCGATGCACCTCGCGGGCCGGCACGGTGACCGCGGCGACGCCAGCGATGGCCGCGACGCCGGGGAATTCACGAAAAAACCCAGCCGAGCGCCAAAACTCGACGGCGTCGGCGTCGGGCCAGATCCTTGGGCCCAGGAACGAGCTTCTGCTGAGCCCGCTGGCCCGCCGCGGCGAAAGCGCCAGGGGGGCGCTCAGCAACGCCGCGAACGCGACGACGGATGCGAGACCTGGCAAACCTCAATGGTGGACATCGTGCTTGAACGACGCGCCCCCGACCAGACGCTATGTCTTCCATCCTTCTCCAGAGCGCCGCCTCATGATTCGAAGCCTCTTCCAGGCCACGCGCAAAGCGCAAAGCAGTTGGGCGAGTCAGCGGCCCCGGCGGCCCCCCCCCCCCCCGCCGCGGCGAAACCGCGCCGCGCAAATTGGCGCGAATCGTCAAACGACTGGGGGCACCGCGAGGGGCCCGGAACGCGTTGCTGACGTCGAGGTCCAAACCAGACGCCCGCGCGCGCGCCCCGTGAAGGCGTGCTCGAGCTGGGCCAAGCGCCGCAGCAGCAGCGGGTCGGCAGACGCGTCGCCCGCGAAGGCGCGAAGTGGGATCGAGGGGGGGTCCCAGCGGAGGCGCCTGAGCAGCGCGTCCAGGGCGACGGCGGGAAGCAAGGGGGGAAAGGGGCAGCCTTGACGGATGCCGCGGCGCACGCCGCAGGAGCTGCAACGGGCGCCGCCCGTCACGACGCCGCAAACGTTCCCGCGGCGCGGAATGTCGACGAACTTGGATGCAGGATGGACCAGGATGGAGCGCTCGATGAATGAAGGGGAACGCCGCTGCAGAATGAACGGACATCGCGCCGGCCTCGTCCGAAGAGAAAGTTGCAGGGACTGGCGCTTCCTATGCGTCTGCCAGGTTGGAAAACATGGGGCGCCCAACGCCCAGCGATGAACCCCCACTGGAGATCCGAAGCCGCGGGCCCGACCATGCTCGACCAGCAGCCGCGCCGCATTCGCCGAAAGGCGGCTGCCCGTATCGGTTGCGTCGAGTGGCCCGAAGCCGCTGGGCTCAAAGTACCTTCTTCCCGTGGGCCCCGAGCCCGAGCTGACGTTGTAGCCGCCAGCGTGGGTCTACATGAGGGGCGCCCCATCGTCGGGCGCGAGGGCCTGGAAAGCGCGGGGCGCGGTCGAGAGGGCTGCGTCGCGCGCGCCGCCGTGCCGAGAACGGGGCGACGCGCGGGCCATCGGCAAAATGGAACTTCTCCGCGGCTGCTCTAATGCGTCGACGAGATAAGCGAAATCTGCCCGGGTCGCAGGGCACGCAGCGTGGGCCAAGGAGCCGGCGCCCGCGCCGTCGCCCATGTGGCGCGCCGAATCGCCATCGATTCGGCGCGGGTTCTTGACGGCGCCCCGGAAACCCCGGGCATAGCAACGAACGCGCCGAGATCTCACTGGGCCGGCCTCCCTCCGCGGCGCGAATGAATCCCACCAGCCCTGCGGGCGCGAGTGCTTTACGACGCTTGTTCTTCCGCCTCATTTTTGAATGTTCGAGAACGCGCGCGCCCGCCCCCCTGCCCCCCCGGGCGCCTGGGCGGGGGCTTCGCGACCGATTGGGGCGTGCAAGACTGCCTCGGCGACAACCAAATCATCGATTTCAGAGTGTCTTCGGCGCGCGTCGGCCACCCGGAGAGGGGGGCGGCAAAATATGGGGCCCGCCCTTCTTGCATCGAGTTCCTCCGAGGTGGCCCCCGACGCCCCCGAGAGCACACCGATGGGGCCCCAACAGGCACCCAAGAGGCCCCCCAAGAGGCCCTCAAAAGGCCCCCCCCCCTAAACCGCCAAGAAATTCCGAGAAGCTCCCCCGAGCTGCCCAAGATGCCCCCACAGGCCCCAGGGGCCGCCAAGAGACGCCCAAAACGACCCGGGAGAACCCGCGAAAACTTTCGAGAGACATCCTAATATATTCCAGGATATATCCAAAAGGCCTCTGGCCACCCTGCCTGCCCCCCCTCCTCCTCCTCGCCCCGTTCATCATCGGACTATTCGTCCTGGCCCCTCTTGCGTCCGCCCCCCGAATCCCCCTGCCCCTCGTCCTCCGATTCATCCTCCACCCCCCCTCTTGGGATGCGACGTCTTCCCCAGCCCCTGAGTCCACTGCGCGCTCGCCCGCATCTCTGATCAAAACAATTCGCCTCCAAATCGTGTCTGGGTGGGCTGGCCAGATGACGCGATGCGTCTGAAATTGCACAACGACGCAAAAGCGGCCCTCTACGTCGGCGGCTTGCTCCGGAAAGCGGCGCTCTTTATGATCCGGGCGGCCGCCGTCCGAGCTGCCGCAGGCGCTCCAGCGCGTTGGCGCCAGAATGCGCCCGACCTTCCCGGCGCCCCAGCGCCACCCGGCGAGGAAACGACGGACCGGCGAGCCAGCCCAAAGGTGGGCCCAGCCCTCTCGCGAAGAACAGCGCCCAACGACGCGGCGCGTCGTAGCGCCGCTCCAGCGTCGAGCAGAGGACGCGCTGGTCCAGCTTATCCGATAGGTGGCAACAGGCGTAGATGATGTCGACCCGCGATTGGGCCGAAGCCGAGGCGCGCGGGCGCCATGGCCCGCGCATCTCTGCGAGCCTTAGCCTGTCCTCGACGGCCGCCTTTACATGTCTCTCGTCGTGGGCGTCGCGCAGGCCCGATGGCGCCCGATGTCGCCGCGCGGCTCTCGCACGTTCGACCTCTTCTCCGAGATAGTCAGCGCATCCAACCTCGACGGAGACAAAGACAGGAGAGCCAGACATCGAATGGATAAGTCGAATCGATTCGGCGATCGACATGAATCGGACGGCGGGAACCGGCAACCGAGTCGGGACAAGTATCGGCGGAAACCAGTATGCTAGCATGCCTCCAAAATCGGAGCCCAAACAGGCATCACACATAAAAACGAATCGGGATCGGAGACCATCGAAGTCGAATCGAATCAAACCGGAAGGATCGAAACGAGCCCTGCAAAGATGTCGGCGCGATCGTCGCCCAAATTCCTCGGATGCCCCAGCTTGTGCGATCAAGCCATGCAAGGGTGCCAGGTCGGGCCGCGCTTTGGTGCTATGTCCGATCTAGTGAAAAGGCGCGATGCATCATCTGTGCGCATGGACCGGGGCATCCTGACTGGGAAACGAGCACGTGGCAACTTCTGGCACCAGTTGCATAACCAACAACCAGCCACTTCGTCTTCAAGGAGGTCACTGCGATCGTGTGCGGGAGATTTCAGAGACACAGTATGCGGTCGATCCAACGTGCGACGAAAGCAAGAGAACATGTCCTTCCGCATTGGCCCATAACTCATCGAACCTTGTCTGGCTGGTCGCCACGCGATCCAGTTCTTCAACTTCACGATATTGGACTGTCTCGCTGATGCGGCCGTTTGTTAAAGGCGACCAAACAATTTCGTGCATGACCGTCTTCTCTACATGGTCGGCCGGCGTTGAATGATCTGTGGTGCTGACTGGTCGAAGTGCTGGTTGCTGCTCGTCGGTCGGCGCTCCTGGCGATGGCCACGGCCAGAAAATCTGGAATTTGTTGGCGGTATCGCCGGTGTGTTCTCGTCTGTGGTGCTGCTGATATGTCGATGTCAGTCGGTGGCTCTGCCTGCTATTGCTGCGCAGTCGGTGATGCTGCTGGTCTGTCGGTGAAGAATGGTTGGTGTATGGTGGTCGGTGGTGATGTTCGTCGGGGATGCTGGTGGCTGTTGCTGGGCTGTCGGTGCCGCTGCTGGTCGGTGGGTCACTGTGGCCGTACCGCATGTCGGCGCTGAGCCGTCTCCAGGTGCGCAGCGCCGTGCCCGAGCGAACCCCACGCGTGACCCTTGCCGACACGGCTAGGAAGAGAAGGACGAGGGGGAAATGGGTAGTAGGATGAAGAAGAAGAAAAAGAAGAAGAAGAAGAAAAAGAAGCGGAGGGGAGGGAGGTGGAGCTGGAGGGTGATGAGGCTTGCAAGGACGAGGACGGTGAGGAGGTTGTTGTTGGCCCAGAAGGATCCTTATTGCCTTCTTCAAAGGATGGGTGGTCATTCCTTTGCGTTGTCCTACCCTGTCGTCTTCGTCTTCCAACCCCATGGCGGCTGGCTCCGAGCCTGAGTCTTCAATTCTGAAGCCTCTTGCCGTGAGAAGCCTTTGGGCCTGGTTCGCATGGCCAATGCAATTCAAAAGAAAGACAAGCTACATGCACTGCCGTGCGATCAAAAATCTGTACATCCGAGTGATGGCGAGAGTTGGGTGGTTGAGATGCTGAAACCCGCAGGCCTAAACATGAGGCATTCGTCCGAGACCGGCGCAGCAAAAGAGCGGGAAACGAATCCTCCCGAGTGGCCTCTACATCAGGACGCGACAAAACGATACTACATCCCGTTCACAACATGGGGAACGCAAGTGACAGAGACCAGATTCATCAACCAAGGTCCAATTCCCAAAGAGTAACGGCGATTGTAGATTTAGCTCGGGCATGTACCCCTACAGTCGGATTTTGGGCGACACATGACGAATAACTCAAACAAATATCAAACTAGTGAAAAATATGTTAAAATCGTCCCCGAACTATGTTTTGACTATTTTGGAATGTTCCTCCTGTAGGGGGACACGTCCGACTGAAAACCAAGGTCCAATTCGCAAATAATGACGGACAATGTAGATATTGGTTCGCTCGCTCCGCTGCTGCGACAAGCCATAGCAAGCAGACGCTGAAAGATGCCCCACCCCGTAATCCAACAGGCACTTCTTGGCGGCGCGCGCAATGGGGTGGAGGAGGGGGGACGGCTTCTTAGAAAGAGGCTGCTTCTTAGAAGGCGCCGGCCTTACATCTAAAGATCAGGCCCGCGCCTTCTAAGAAGCAGGGGTGCTTCTAAGCGACCCTCCCCCCTCCCCCCACTCCCCTCAGCGCGTGGCTGAACTTATGAAGACACACGGGTTCACCTTCCATGACAGATTGGAAATCACGCACATCATCTGCAAGGACCGACGTGGTTCGGAAAACCCCCATAGCAGCTCTCTGAAGCACATCCTCCCAACCCTATGGGCATCGGTGGTTTGAGGGATCAACTGTTCCAATGGAGTCCCATCTGCCCGTGAAGGAATGGCCGATGACTGCACCGTAATAACAAACACCCCTTCCCCCAATTGAGAGACCGCTGACCTGAGACCATGCCGCCCTCCTTCCATCACCCTAGCAGCACATTGCCCTGGCAACGGGGCCCAGCCATGTGCAGTTCAAGTGCCGATATTGTGAATATCGCCCTTCGGTGGATCTCCTTATGGGGACACGGAACATGTCAAGGATGTGCCGAGATGGGGCGGGGCGGCCATGCGGGCGTTGCCATTGGGGTTTTCGATAGAGCTCCCATACAGCAAAAGCTCGGCCACAAGAAACCTCCGCAAGAAACCCAACCCTGAAATACGCGAGTTGTTCAGTGAAAATCCACACGTGTCGATCGAAAATCGTCTAGATCTGATTGGGAGCCCATCAAAATCCAAGAAACCCAGGGCACCCTGGCAAAATCCCACTGGTTTCCTGGCACGCGCCCCCACTGTAGTGGGCCACGATCTGTGAGAGATGTGTGCCGAGACGGAGCGGGGCCGCCATGCCGCCGCTCACTGGGGCCTCCCGCGGAGTTCCCCGCGGGACCACGAACATGGAATGCGGGCCCCGGCGCTGGAGCCTCTGGGGAACGTCCTACAACTGGGGCAGATCCACAAGAAGCCTGCTACAAGAAGCCCAAACCTGAGACCCCAGGACGTCCCTTGGTCTTCGGTGCGGGGACGCCACGCTCTCCGTCGCAAAACCATCGAAACCCAGGAAACCCAAGGCACCCTGGAGGCAACCGGGGTGCTCCTCGGCAGGGGTCTCCACCGTACGGGACCACGAGAGGAGGAGGAGGAGGAGGAGGAGGAGGAGGAGGAGGGGGAGCGGGAGGAGGAGGAGGAGGAGGAGGAGGAGGAGGAGGAGGCGGAGGAGGAGGAGGAGGAGGAGGAGGAACGGAGGAGGAGGAGGATGAGGAAGATGAGGAGGCGGCAGGCGGGAGAGCGCACGACAGGCGGGAGCGGAGCGGGAGAGGAGGAAGTTCCAGCCGGGGGTCTGCCGCCCTGCCGCCGCCATCGCGACCCGAGGCAGCCGCTGCATTCACTTGTAGACCAGCGCTCTGCCGTCCGCCGTGCCGACGACGAGTCGGCCCACCATCTCGGGGTCCGCCTTCCCCCCCCCCAGGAGCAGGGGAGGGGGGGGACGAAGGAATGGGGGGGGAGAAGGGGAGGGGGAGGGGGCAAGCTAGGTGCGCTCGCGTCATATCTGACATCCTACCCCTCCATCCCATCCCTTACCATGGCGTAGATCCCCTCTCTACTCGCACAGTCGGATGTCGAGCAGGGCAATGCTCCCGAAAGGGTACGCGATGCATTGTAGAGCACGGCAAGGCATGGCGTAGAAGAGCACCGCAAAACGTAGTATCAACCTAGCATTGCATTGCATGCCGTGGCATGGCACGGAAAATGACGCCAGCGCTGCAGCGGGAGCACGAGTCGAAACGAGCGGAAGCGCGGAAATGAGGCCAGCGCTGCAGTGGGAACACGTTTCGGAACGAGCGGAAGCATGTAAATGAGGCCAGCGCTGCAGCGGGAGCATGATTCGGAACGAGCGGGGCCCGAAAATGAGGCCGGCGCCTCAGCGAGAGCAGCATTTTGAAACAAATGCAGGCGAAAACCCAACTCGGGGGAAACCTGTGTGCAAAAAAAACATTACGCAGGGGGGGGGGTGGAGCACTTTCAAACCGTCATCAGGGGAAGAGGGAGAGTAGTATTCATATTGAGTAATTGTTGAGGGGAGGGGGAGGAAGAATGAGGAGACGGAGAAGGAGAGTGGGGGGGGGGCTGGGGGCCACCAGCCCCGATCGAGCATTCCTGCACGGCTGGGCGGGGGTGCGGCGGCAACTTAGGAACCAGGGGCAGGGTGGGGCGGAACTGGAAGGGGCGCCGGACACATTGATACACGTGTGCCTTCGGAACAGAAAACTGTTACCACGCTGAAAGCGCAAACACACGCCAACTGGCGCAAGATCCTGATTGCGAAATCGGTCGCAAGAACCCGCCACCCGTTCACTGAGAGTGCGCGTGCAGAACTGATTGAAGCAGTTGTGCCAGAACATGCCGAGTTGCTGAGATTTACGGCAACAGCGAATGCTGGACTCGACGCTGGGACACTTGGATTGGCCTCAATGCGCAAACCGCCCTTCACTTCCGCCACACTCAAACACACACTCGTCTGACGCTGCTGCTACCAAGACAGATCGTCAACAAAACATCAATCACTTTAGAGGAAATTATATTGCCAACATGTTTCCCGCGAGTGCCGCACCAAATCCTCCTCTCATGTGCTGATGCTCTAATTGGTCAAGACGCGACTCCGTTCTCAACGAGCAACGCGCTTGTCACAAAGCGCAGCCATGCACACCATTGTTGAACCCTCGCCCAGGTGTGTACTATACCACGACAACAATGCCAAGCGGTATTGCGAGACCACATCATCTGCCCCACCCCCGGTGACCGACATGGAGGTCGTCGCCCCCGCGTAGGTGACAGTTCGGCAAACAAGCTGGGGATTTCATTGATCACTCTCAACTAGAAAGGCGAACGCTGCAAAAACCATCGCATCGTAACGTTCCGACCAAGAACACTTGACCTTGAACCCAAACTGTCAACAAGAACCGACCCGGTCGACTTCTGGGTCGTTTGCCGTATTTATGTTCTCTGTCTCTCTCTCTCTGTCCCTCTCTCGCTCTCTCTCTCTCTCTCTCTCCCCCTGTATATGCATATGTACGTGCAGATACGCATGTATGTACGTATGAATGTTTGTATGTATAGGTGTATGTATGTTTGTATGTATGTATACATGCATGCATGCATGTTTATATGTATACATTTACGTATGTAATTATGTATATATATGTATGCATGCATGCCTGTATGTATGTGTATGTGTATGTATGCATGCATGCATACATTCATGCATGTGTGTATGCACGTGTGTATGTACGTACGCATGCATGTATGCATGCATGCATGTGTGCATGCATGCATGTGTGTATGTACGTATGTATGTAGGTAGGTAGTTGTGTATGCATGCATGCATGCATGCATGCATGCATGCATGCATGTATGTGTTTATGTATATATGCATGCATGCATGTCTGCATGCATGCATGCATGCATGCATGTATGCATGCATGCATGTATGCATGTATGCATGTATGTATGTATGTATGTTAGATCTATGTGTATATAAGGTCATATATATGTGCATATATGTTTGTATGTGTATCTATGTTTCCGCCGACCTGGCGTGCGAGTTTCCCAAAGCTACAGCCTGAGCTTCAGCTCTGCTTGGGGGAGGCCAGGGAGCCTCTGCCAGGGAGGAGAGGGCGGGGGGGCCCTGACATTTCCGGGGCCGCTCGGGAGGAGGGGGGGGGGTTGTACCAATTCCGGCGCCGCTCCCGCAACGCAGGAGAAAGGGTGTGGGGGTGGCCCAGCCGGTGAAGGGGGGAAAGGGTGGGGCAAGGCGGCAACGCCGCCAAGGCCGCCAGTGTGACCAAACAGAGCCCCTGCATGCCCAAGGGGGCCTCACGACGGACCAAGAGGCCCCCAAGAGGGCCCCAAGACTGTTTTGAGAGGACCCCCAAGAAAGCCACACGAGGCCAAACGATTGATTTTCCGTGGCGTTTTTCTTGTTTTTTAGGGTCTCGCCTTTTCGAGCTTCCGACGCTCCAAGACGGCCCAAGAGACCCCGAGCAACGCCCCAAGACAACCCCAGAGGCCCCCAAGAAAGCTGCAAGACTGCCCAAGAGGGTCCGGAGACAAACCAAGAGCCAAGACGGCCCATGAGAGCCCCAGGACGGCCTCAAAGGGGGGAACATGAACCGACGATTCCAGCCTTCCGCCGCAAGAGGTCCCCAGGAAGCCCCAAGAGGCCCACGAGAGGCCCCAAGGGACTCCCAAAAGGCTCCAAAGAGGCCACAGGAAGCTCTCAAGATACCCAACAGAGGCCCCCAAACGGGGCCCAAGAGGCTTCAGAACTGCCTCTAAGAAGCCCCCGAGAAGCTTCCCAACGAACCTCCAAAAAGCCTCGGACCCACAACGCAGGCTCGGTGGCGGGATAAGCCCAAGGCCTTCAGATTAGAGAAGATAGAAATGACGGGACGGACCAATGTGCCATGAACTAGTCTCGCTAGGTCCTGACCAACGACCCACCAACGAGCCAACCCGTCCGGGAACTAGCCCGCCAACAAGCTCGATCGACGGACACGACGCAAACATTCCATTCTGCACGTGCTGCCCCTAAAACAACTGTCAAAACCCTCCTCCCCCTTATTCTCCTTTTCCTCCTCCTCCTCCTCCTCCTCCTCCTCCTCCCCCTCATCCTCCTTTTCCTTTTTCTCATCCTCCTCCTCCTCCTCCTCCTCCCTCCTGCTTCCTCCTCGAGCTAGAGCGCACAGACTGTTGAACAAGACGAGGGCGCACGGAGCATCCCGAAGCGTCCCCGGATCGGTCGCACAATATCACCTCTCTTGCCTCCCAGATCCTCATCCCTCCAACTCCCCCTCGTCATCCTGCTATTCCTTCCCCTCTTCCGAGTGCGGTCCCTTCATCCTCATCGTCCTCCCCCGAAAGACCCAAACGTCAACTTCGCGATGGTGTGACGGTCGGCCTTACTGACGACAAGGGGGGAGCAAGGGCTCCCGACTTCGCGCTTCGCGCTGCGCGAAGCGCGAATAACGTCGCGCTCTCGCGCCGCCTCCCAGGGGAAAAGAAGAGGATGAGGAATCGGAGCTGAACCGCGAAGCGCGAATAACTTCGCGCCCTCGAGGGCGCCCTTGGGGAGTGGAGGATGGAGAACAGGACGGAAGATGATGGGGGCGGGGCAGGGTGGACGGAGGAGCGCGGGCGGAGCGAGGGACCCTGAGATCCGACGGTGCGAAAAATGGCAGCTCCGCGGAAAATCACGCCCGGCTTCCGCACCCTCGCCGTCGGTCGCCTCTGAGTCCCGCCTGCTTCGGCGTGTGCGACGCACTGTTTCTTCCTTCGCAGGTGGCATGGCCTGCCCCCGCTTGCCCGGCGTGCGACCTGATCCGTGCGCCCGCGAAACAAAAGAAGAGTCACGCCTGGAGCCCCAGCCTCCTCTCGTCGTCGATATCTTCCTCCTCCTCCTCCTCCTCCTCCTCTTCTCCTCTTCTCCTCCTCCTCCTCCCTCCTCCTCCTCCTCCTCTCCTCCTCCTCCTCCTCCTCTCCTCCTCCCTCTCCCTCCTCCCCTCCTCCCCTCCTCTCCTCCTCCCTCCTCCCTCCTCCCTCCTCCCTCCCCTCCTCCTCCCTCCTCCCTCCTCCTCCTCCTCCTCCTCCTCCTCCTCCTCCTCCTCCTCCTCATCCTCCTCCTGCACGTCACGAGCCGGATCGATCTGCGACGGTCCCGGGGCCGGAGACCGGGCGAAGGCGCCCCATGCAAGACTCGCAGCCCCTGGAGCCCAGGGGAGCGGGGAGGATAAGAAGCTTCGGACTCCAGAGGTCCTCGCCCTGGCTCCGCGCGCACTCGAGGAGGAGGAGGAGGAGGAGGAGGAGGAGGAGGAGCAGGAGGAGGAGGAGCAGGAGGAGGAGGAGGAGTCTAAAAAGGCCGCGCCTGCCCCTGAGGTCGACAGGCCAGATGGGACGCACATGGACATACTAATACTATATGTCCTCCTTGGAGGCGCGCGTCCGACCCGAACATATAGTATACCCATCTTGTAGTATATCGCTTCCCGAGCGGTGTGGCCAGGAAGCGCCCGCCACGACGCATATACTATAAGATTTCTCGGTGCGCGCGTCGCCCCTGGGGGGGCGATGCACATGTAGTACAAGTATGTTTGGGTGTTGCCGACCAGAAGGCGCCGACAGCCCTCGGGGTGCGCCCTCGCAAAACTGGGGAGATCCTTGCGATCGGCATCGAGATGAGGCGATGCCAGTCTCAGGTGGACAGCGGGAGGAGGAGGAGGAGGGGGAGGAGGAGGAGGAGGAGGAGGAAGGGGAGGACCAGTGTAACCCCAAGAGTCATCAACGATAATGGACCCCTCTTCGTAGACCCCTAGAACCTAGAACGGTTCATTTCCATTGAGGGAACTGCTTCGTTGGAAGACAGCCGTTTGAAGATCCTGAAGCATCCCCCAAAACTGTTCTCGGAATTTCAAGGCCACGGATCATTCTGACTGCTGCGTCTTGACGATCAAGAACCGTGTCAAAACGCCATTTCTGGGACGTCAACACCGTGAGTCAACATCCGTAGCTGCTGCACCCGCATAATCCTGAATCTTTCCAAAACACCATTTCTGGTACAATCAACGCAACTCTTGCAAATTTTTAAAACACGAATGTGCGCGACACCTAAGTGAGAATCACACTTTGAAAACGACCAGCCTTCAATCCGTGAAACTCTTGTTACTGTTAAAAACGAATGTGCGCGGCGCTAAAGCGAGAACCACATGTTGAAAACGACCCGCCCTCAATCCGTGAAACTCTTGCTAATGTTTAAAACGATTGTGCGCGGCGCCTAGGCGAGAATCACATGTTGAAAGTGATCCGCCCTCAATCCGTGAAATTCTTTATATTTTTTGTTTTAACGAATGTGCACGGCGCTAAGGCGAGAACTACATTTTGAAAATGACCCGCCCTCCATCTGTGACGCTGCTGCCACGTTTCAAGCTTCAGCACCGTTAGTGGTAAAGAAGCCTCAAGCGAAACGCCAGGCCCGTCCTAAAAACTGGCCTCGGGATGCGACAGGGAGAACTTATTTATAAGGGAAAGGACTGGAGAGGGAGGAGGAGGAGGAGGAGGAGGAGGAGGAGGAGGAGGAGGAAGGAGGAGGAGGAGGGAGGAGGGGAGGGAGGAGGGAGGAGGGAGGAGGGAGGAGGGAGGAGGAGGAAGGAGGAGGAGGAGGAGGAGGAGGAGGAGGAGGAGGAGGAGGAGGAGGAGGCGGAGGAGGAGGGGAGGAGGGAGGAGGGAGGAGGGGGAGGAGGAGGGAGGAGGGAGGAGGGAGGAGGAGGGAGGAGGGAGGAGGGAGGAGGAGGAGGAGGAGGGAGGAGGGAGGAGGAGGGAGGAGGGAGGAGGGAGGAGGGGAGGGAGGAGGGAGGAGGGAGGAGGGAGGAGGAGGAGGATGTTTTTACCGCTACGCTGCTCTCCACGGCATCCCGCAGTCGGCCCGGCACTGGGCGCCAGGCGGCCGTCGAGCACGGCCCTTAAATGGCACAGACAAGTCATACATGCCATGAAACCTTATATCAGGGCCACACCCCCACGCCACGAGAACGGGAGGCTGAGCCAGACACAGGCCTAGGTGGTATTAAAGAGACGAACAACACTGTTAGCATCCGCATCAAGCCAGACGTCCGAGAGCTTGGGGTGCTTGCCAGCCGAAAATCTGTCCCAATAATATTTAGAACACCTAAAATTGTGTGGCCTGCCTGGGCATGGTTTAGCCAGGTAGCGCACGTAATTGCCAGTGGAAAACGCTTTACAACGGACACAAACACAGACAATGCCGCCGTCCGAACACGCTAAACCCAGACAGTTATGCTCCAGCTGCTGGGGGACGTCATACTGGAGCTTATGCTTCTTTGAGCAACTCGAATCATTCCTCGGGAAAACCCCGCGGCACACCGCGAGGCAATGATTACACTGCCAGAAGGTTCCCACCTTCTTCCAGAGATGAGGCACTATGATTGGCACTGGCTTCGGTTCGACGGGCGCACGGGTGGCCAAAGACAAGTCGAGCGGAGGCCAGAGAGGTAAAATACGGGCAGCCAGAACAAAAAACCTTGCGAACGACCGACAAACATTTCTCAAGCCAATCTAGCTGCTCGGGGCTCGGCTTCTCGTGAGCTAGGGCCCCAAGCTTAGCATAGTGGTCGGCAAGGTCATTACCAGTCTTACAGAACTTCAGATAGACATCGTTACCCACCTGCTCGTCCGTCATGTGGCCTTTCACTTTGTGGATGGGCCCCATTTGACTGTCTGCGGTCCAAACAAACATGCCCGAGTGCACTCGCTTGCACGACAAGTGTTCACTACGGGGGAGGGCCCAAAGGGCCACAACATTCTGGCAATCGCTATAACCCACAGCTGGAGTGACCGCATTTTGGCAAGCAGCAGTGCAGGCAGCAAATTCACCAGCCTGGGCCGTTTGAGGAATGGGGTAAGGGAGGGGGGCATAGACATGACCCAGTTCCTGCCCAGAACCGGAAACCGAGACATAACTCCACCCCGTTCTCGATAATTCTCTTACGACCGAACGTATACAAGATCCATCCATGAAGATATTCCCCGAAACAGTATAATCGTCTTTCCCAGGATCATCAAAATGCTGATATATAGGCTCGCACTTCGACGGGGGAGGGAAGAAGTCACCAGGGTGGGTAAACAAACCCAACGTGTACATTATCTTGTCAGCATCCGACAACGAGTCGTACCCCATCGGCCGAAACTGGAACCCATCTCCGAGGATGTCATCTCGGGCCTGGGCGACCGACTCGTGCTGGCAACACCACAGCCTGTGGAAAATGGTGTCCCTTGCCACTTCGCACAGCGGGCACAACGTGCCAGGCATGATGTAGCCGTGGTCCTCGGCTCGCGCCTTGGTCCAGGGCGCCTGGCAGACAAGACCTCTTATGCACCCTTTCTCGAAGGGGGTGAATTTTGAAGAACTCATGGCCGCAAAGGCCACGTCGAAACACACGCGACGATCCAGGCCCAGGGACCGCCCATACTCACGTTCCAGATTCCTCAAAACAGCAGCACGGAGGAGACGCTTCAGGAGGCAAGGCGAAACCAGGGTAAGGGAGACGTCCACCCCCAGGTCGTCGACCAGCACGCTGAAACTAGACATTTTCCACCCAAGACGCTCCACCGAGAGCCGCAGGGCTCCCACAGGACCGCGCACACGACGCCACGGCTGAAGATGCCCCGAGAAACCCACAGCCCAGGCACCGCGGAGCTCGGCCAAGCTGAGGCCGAACTGGTAGGCCCCCACCAGGCAAGCCCAGACCTCCTTAGACCACCTCACAATGGGCGCGACGGACACGTACCAGGTGGGGTCGGCGGCAAACAGCAAAGCTGCCGTGAGAGATCCCCCTCCAGCGGAGGGTTGCAAGAAACGACCCATGGCTCTCCGCAGGGTGAAAAGCTCATGGTCCGAGGTGCCGTGCACCTCGCACCCGTAGGTTCGGCTGGCAAGGGGCCCTGTCGTGAAAACCCGACGCGAGTGTCGACCGAGGGTTCTCTTATGTCGAGCCAAACGAGCAACCTTGGCCGAAAACAAAGTTTTCCAAACTTTAAACCTTCCACCACGACGAGCGACACGACGGGGCCTGCCAGCAGCATCGTCGATGCCGAAGTTGACAGCGGAGTCACACGGCGCTCCGCCCACCGTGCCAAGACCTTGGCGCACGGCCTTAGCAACTGCAGAATGAGAGGCGAGCACTGCCGCCTTCTTGACAGCGATCGCGCAGCCAAGATCGCCCTCGATGACAATCTGCACTTTAATGGCCCCCTCCAGGAGGTCATTAACGACCGTCGAGGCGGTCCCTTGGCAAGACAGGGTGTAATCATCGATATATATCCTCAACGAGACCGATCTTGGCAAGCTAAGCCCATCTAGGGCGGCTATGCTGAAGACACGGATTAAAGTGGTCGCGAAGCCGCAGCCTGCCACAAGTCCTCGCCATGCGAACTTGGGCCCGATGACCCTGCTGTTCATGGCGATGTAGCGGCAGGTGCGGTAAGCAACATCACAAACTCTCGCAATCTGCATGGGGAAACCGTGCTGACGGCAACGCTGCAATAACAGATCCAAGTCGACCGACTCATAAAACTTGAGAAGGTCCCAGAGCACCGAACTGGAACATAAATCGGACGAAACAGCTTTCTCACTTCGAACGCATTGCCGCCAGACAGTGTCCACGATCGATACAAAAGAGCCCGCGGCGAAGAAGTCCCTGCCGTTAGCCACTTCCAACCTGCGGGCATACTCGCGACGAGCACAGGCCCAAAGACGATAAACTGACACGAATAATCACATCGGTCTGTGCCCTCCGTCTGGCTTGGCAAGCACGGTGAGCAGCAGAACGCGCATCTGCATTGGCAAGTGCCCTGACTTCTCGAACGTGGCGATGAGGCGGGAGAGGACGACAAGGGCCTGATCCGAGAGGTGCTGGAAGTGGCTAACATGGAAACCGTCGGCCGAGGTGGCCGTGTGCTTCGGGAAAGACCTAGAGACACGGCGAAGGTCAGCTGGGGTCAACTCGGGCAGGGGTTCGAGCGCCTCGAACCTGGCACCAGTCGACGGGGAAACCTGCTGGTCTTCGGCATGCCACAGATCAGAAAACTTAGCACATTCAGACTCAAGGAGGGCCTGTGGGTCCGAAACAACTTCACCTTTGACGCTGAGGGTAGTGGTGGGGGTCCAAGCTGGGGCCCCTCGAACAACCCCATGGGCGCGCCGAGCCCCAGACTCAATATTGGTCTTAAGCCAAGACACCCACTTACGGTTCTCAGCATTACGATGTTCACTCTCGGCCACAGCTTGGGCCTGGGAGACCGCATCCAAGGCATACTCGGGTTCCCCATAGACGACGGGCTGACCGGGGGGGCTGTGGGTGACGACATCCCTGCAACGCTGAAGCAGCGCGGCCGCGTGGCCGCTCCACTCTCCCAGCCTGACAGGGGGATTGAAAAGCTCAGCAGCCGCGGCGCAAAGATGGCTGCTGCGTGCCGAGCTGTGCTCGGCGCGTCCTGACACTGTTTTTGTTCTATTAAACTGCTACGAGCAAACCGCGGGGAGGAGGGGGGCTCGGGCGCAGCCGTCGACGCTCCTGAGGCGTACAGCTGCAACCAAAGCCGAAAACGATTGCTGAGCCAGCGGAGCTGCGAGGCCACCTGCGACGTCGACGAAACACCTTCCGTCGAGGCCGTGCCCGACTGCAGCACGCTGACCCAGTGCAGCTCCGCTTGGCGCCCACGACTACCGTGGTGCAAGAGACGGCACTGACATACCCCTTCGAGCTCCTTTTTTCAGCCGTGTTGGCCCAATGTTTGTAGATGGTGTCCAGATGATACTGGGTCACATCAGTCTCCCCGCTCTCAGCCACCACCAGGGCTCGCGAGGCCAGCCGATCCAAAACTCCCCACTCGGAAGGGGGCTCGGGGCACGGCCCCGCGGGCCTGCTGGTGGGCAAGGGTGGGGGACGCCGGAAGGTCAAAGCCTTGAGAGACGCGGGGGAGGGGTGGAAGGTGAGGGAGACAGGGTCATGCGTCGCTAACTCCGAATCACTCACTACCTTCACGCCCTTGATCGCCTGCGCAAGGCGGGAACAACAGAGGAAGAAATCGAACATCTTCACGCCCCCAGTGCTACGACAGGTGCCTAAAGCTCCAGGGGGGTGCACAATTTCAGCTCCCATCCTTCTGCGAATAGACGAGCCTGCTAGCACGGCGGGCTCCACGTTGAAGTCAGCTCCGACAACGAACGGCACAGTAATGCTCTTTGCTCGCGCCGCCACTCCAGCAATAATATCCTGATTGAAATCACTAAGTCCAACGCAATCCTGTAGGTAGAAACTAACAATGTAGAAAGAGGCCTGACCTGGGAGGTGGACGAGCGCTCCGAGGGCCCTGTGGGGCCGAATCGTGGGACCAAAATCGGGGTGGTGCAACCCAAGGAAGGACCTGACCAGGACCCCGACCCCAGCCGAGGGGCCTCCCCCAGGCCCCAGGGTTCCAGGTTCGAAGCTGGCTGTCCACCCGTTTCGCACACACCAGGCCGAAGCCTTCCTGATGTCCTCAGCACTAATGAGCTTGTGCTCCTGGGCGAGCACGATGTGGGCAGAGGTAATACCCAAAAACTGTTTGAGCGAGCTCCAAGCAGTGCCGTTAGCCGTCACTATCTCCAGTTCAATAGACTCCTGAGCAGCAGCAAAATCTCCTTGGCCCCAAGGTCGATGCATACACGAGTTTCGCGGGGCATCCAAAACTGGGCAGGAGGTAGGGAGTCTAGGGTAGGAGAAAGGTGATGGCACGGCACAGGTCTGGCTAGGAACGAGCCGCGCCCTTGGCTGGGGGGCCCGCTGGTGGCGGCGCCTTCCCGTCTGGGACAGCGGGGGGCGCCTTGGACGGTGCCCTGCTGATAGCCTCACGAGCCTGGGCACGGACAGAGGCGCCAGGCTTAGAAGGCGGGGCATCAGGGGCGACAGGCGGCGCTGGGGTGGCCTTGCTTTCAGCAACAGAGGCCGACGCTCCCGATGCCTCAGAGGCGGCGGCGGCCGCAGCACCTCCTGCAGGTACACCCGCAGCAACAGGTTCGGCATCCGTCTTCCACTTCTTCTCGAGCCGCTTGGCCTGCTCCTGGTGGTTCTTCTTGAGCTCAACGCACTTCGACTGAACCTCCCCGAACAGGGCCGCCGTGAGACTCTTGATGCTCTCCGACAGCTGCTCCTTCCGAGACTGGGCTTCACGCAGATCTTCTGGCGTGACGTCCTGAAACTCCGCCAAACCGAACATGTCGCCATCGTCCAGCACGAGCGAGGACACCTTGCCATCCAGGATGTCCGGCAGGCGCAACACTGGGGCGGCTGGGCCCTCCTGTGGCTGCGACGGATGGAGCGTGACCGACAGGTGCAACTCTGAGATGGCCGACTTGTATTCTTCATCGTAGCGCTCCAGCTCCTGCAGCGTGGCCTCCAGGTCTGCGCGCTGCTGAGCCAGCTTCCGCTCGAGGCCGTGGACGTGGTCCAGGTCGCGATCCAGCTTCTTCTCGAGCCTCTGGATCTCCTTGAACGCCGCATCTGCCCGTTGCTGCGGGGGCAGAGGGGCTTGTTCCAACTGGGCCACCCTCTCTTGCGCCAAGGAGAGCAGGGAGGCGTCCCCCACCTTGGCGCTGAGCTCCACCAGCTGCTGCAACTCCGTCTTGGTCGCAGTCGGGACGGTGGCAGGCCGCACGGGTGGAGTCTTTCCCGACACTGCGTCTGCTGCAGCACGACGGACTTCAGCAGCAGCCGCTCCACGGGGAACTCCTCCTCCTCTGGCCTGCCCGTCTCCTGGCACGGGCTCAGTCCACTTCTTGCCGCAGTGCTTGCACCACAAGTAGTGACCCATGTTCTTGCGGCAGCCGCAGTGCCCGCAAGTCCACTTCTTGGTTGCGTCGTAGCCGCTACGAGGCTTGCCACCAATAGCCATCGCAGCGCCGCCGTGAGGGAAAGGGGGGTCCGAGCCACTCTGGCCCGCGAACACCCAGCCGTTCTGAAGATCGGTGATCGCATGCACAAGAATGGATTGTGCCAGAACGGCTAGGAGGAGGAGGAGGAGGAGGAGGAGGAGGAGGAGGTGGAGGAGGAGGAGGAGGAGGAGGATGAGGAGGAGGGGAGGAGGAGAGGAGGAGGAAGAGGAGGGAGGAGGGAGAGGAGGAGGAGGTGGAGGAGAGGAGGCGGAGGAGGGGAGGAAGAGGAGGAGGAGGAGGAGGAGGGAGGAGGAGGGAGGAGGAGAGGAGGGGGAGGGGGGGGGGAGGAGGAGGAGGAGGAGGAGGAGGAGGAGGAGGAGGAGGAGGAGGAGGAGGAGGAGGAGGAGGAGGAGGAGGAGGAGGAGGAGGGAGGAGGAGGGAGGAGGAGGGAGGGGGAGGAGGGAGGAGGGAGGAGGAGGGAGGAGGGAGGAGGGAGGAGGGAGGAGGGGAGGAGGGAGGAGGGAGGAGGAGGAGGAGGAGGAGGAGGAGGAGGAGGAGGAGGAGGAGGAGGAGGAGGAGGAGGAGGAGGAGGAGGAGGAGGAGGGAGGAGGGAGGAGGGAGGAGGGAGGAGGGAGGGCGAGGGCAGGGTAGAGCGGCGGAGGCCTCCGCGAGGCGAGAAAACGCAGGGGCTTGGGCCCCTCTTGGGGCCCCTCGCGTGGCCGTCGCTGGGGGGCCTCTCGGGCCTCTCGGGGCCCTCTCAGGCCCACGAAGCGCTGTGCTGGGCGGCGGCTGGCGCACGCGGGCGGTGCCAGCAGGGCCGTCGGTGGAGCTCCCCGCGGGGCCACGAGGCGCTGTGCTGGGTGGCGGCTGGCGCATGCGGGCGGTCTCTGGGCCTTCAAGTGGGCCTTTTTGGTGGGCTGTCCCGTGCCTGCCTGGGAGGGCCTCGCGCGCCGCTCTCGGTTGGGCAGAGGCCCGCCGGGGCGAGAGCGCGACAATCGGCTCAAAACCATGCGGACTACAATCAACAAACGGGTTTTCCCCGAGATGGCACAGCGAGCTTACGCCGCGGCTTACGCGGGCCACCAGCGCGCAAGCCACAAGAAGACGAGGGCGTTTTCGCGCGAGCTTACGCGGGCATCTTACACGCCAATGTCGGCGCAGACTAACTCTTGTTCTGGCGTCGCTCATCTCGAAGATCCATTATTTTTGACTCTCGCGGGGGGCCGAGTCGAGGCAGAGGGGAACGAAATGCTGCATCTTCGGGGGACCTTGTCGGTCCCGTCAAGCCCCCATCCGCGTCGAATCCGACTCGAAGCCATGTCGGACTCGTCGAATTCGCGTCGAAGCCACGCAGATTCCGCGTCGAATCCACGCCAGACCCGCGTCGAGTGCGCATCGAGCCCGCGTCGGGCACAGCAAAAGACACATGTTTGGGGGGACGGGCGCGGCCCCACGAAGATGCACCGCAGAGGAGCCGAGCGCTCGTGAGAGGGACACCCACGGCGACGGGGAGCGCGGCGGCGGCTCCTCCCCGCTTCTCATGTCGTACCTGCGGAGGATGCCGTCGTCGCTGCCGGCGATCAGGGCGACCCCGCCGGGGAGGAACGCCAGCGAGCGGACGGGGCCTGCAGTGCCGCGCGGGGCGCGGCAGCGACGGGGGGGGGAGCGGAGGACGCAAGAGCTGCGCAAGCAGAAGCTCTCGGATCTCCGCGCGGACCTCTGCGATCGGCGCAAGGCCCCACCACCCTGGAGCGAGGAGCGCGCCAGGAGGCGCCGGAGGCGCAACCAAGGGGGCCCAACGCCGATCCAAGAAATCCGTGCGGAGCCCCGAACATCATGTGTATGCCGTTGCTCCTCTTCAAAGGAGGAGCGGGCCGGGCCTGCACTGCCCTCCACCCTTTCTGCTCTCGTCCTCCTCGCTTGTGAGGAACAAGCACACGTGGAACTGAATACCAGAATCGCCAACCCGGTCAATCAAAACGCAAGGAGCCTTGATTTATGTCGGGCGTGTCCCCCTATAGGGGGACTTTCACAGAAAAATGAAAAACAAATGCTCAAAACATATCCTGTATATATATATATATATATATATATATATATAAAATCCCCAAACTATTTACCTAACAGCGTTTGCTGATAGGTTTCTAGTAGGGTCAAAAGAGAGCATCATGACTCCTCAGGGGGGTCTGGGCGGGTGCCGGGGAGGAGAGCCGGGAATCGTTTTTCGCCAACAGTCACACACTTCGTGCTCTTCGACCTCCCAGAACTCCATTCCCGGGCCACATTCTGGAGAACCGGGAACAGAGCCGGGCTCGCTTTTCGCCAACAGTCACACACTTCGTGCTCTTCGACCTCCCAGAACTCCATTCCCGGGCCACATTTTGGATGCCCGGAGCCAACTGTAGGCCACTTCGTGCTCTTCGATTTCCCAGAACTCCATTCCCGGGCCACATTTTGGATGCCCGGAGCCAACTGTAGGCCACTTCGTGCTCTTCAAGTTCCCAGAACTCCATTCCTGGGCACATTTTGAATGCCCGGAGCCAACTGTAGGCCACTTCGTGGTCTTCGAGTTCCCAGAACTCCATTCCTGGGCATGATTTTGAATGCCCGGAGCCAACTGTAGGCCACTTCGTGTTCTTCTAGTTCCCAGAACTCCATTCCTGGGCCACATTTTGAATGCTGAGGCAGGCTGATGCTGAGGCTGAGGCAGGCTGAGGCTGAGGCAGGCTGAGGCTGGCCGAGGCTGAAGGCAGACTGAGGCTGAGGCTGAAGCAGGCTGAGGCTGAGGCAGAGGCAGGCTGAGGCTGAGGCAGGCTGATGCTGAGGCAGGCTGAGGCTGAGGCTGAGGCTGATGCAGGCTGAGGCTGAGGCAGGCTGAGGCTGAGGCCGAGGCTGAAGGCAGACTGAGGCTGAGGCTGAAGCAGGCTGAGGCTGAGGCTGAGGCAGGCTGAGGCTGAGGCAGGCTGAGGCTGAGGCTGAGGCAGGCTGAGGCTGAGGCTGTGACTGCGACTGCCGTTGCCGCTGCGACTGTCATCGCGAATGCGACTACGACTGCGAGAACAGCAGAATTCTACAACTGGATTTTCATCTGAATCTTAAGGGGAATGCTTTCAGATATGCTTCTACATATCGCTGTTAGGTTGCTTTGCCGGGATAATTTTGGACTATGTTTGGATTATGTTTGGGGTATGTTTGGTTTTTCGTCGAGAATGCCTATGTAGGGGGACAGGCCCGACTTAAGCCTTGATCGCCATCGGCTGTAGAACCTCAGCTGGTTTCGCTCTGGAAAAGAGGGGGGGCGTATCCCGTTTTCAAGAAGTGCGAGGGGGGGCCCTGGAAAGGGGAAGGAAAGGGGCGTGACCCGTTTCGCTCTGGCGCGGGGGGGGGGGGGCGTCTGGTTTTCTGGTTTTCGGGCGGGGGGGGCCCTGGAAAGGGAAGAGGATGGGGCCATGTCCCGCTTTCTGGCGGCGTCCGTGGTCTCGCCCAGGGAAGGCAATGGGCGGCGTGTTCTGTTTTCGGGGGGGAGGCTCTGGAAGGGAACGGAGGGGGGGAGCGTGCTCCGTTTTCGGAGGGGGGCGTGACTTTGCTCGGGGAGGGGGCCGTGCCCCGTTTTCGACCACTTGAAATACCCTGGAAGGGGCCCAGGCAGGGGAGACCCCGCTTCGCGGTTTCGCTGTCTGGAAACGGGGGGGACCGATTTCGTGGGGAAGGGCCGGGGCCCGCCACGGCCAGTGCCCGGTTTCGGACAGTGCCCCGGTTTCGCTCTCTGGGCCAGGGCCGGGGCCGGGGCCCTCGGCTGGCGCGGGCATGGGCCGGGGCTGTGGCCGGGGACCCGGGCCCGGGGCCGGGGCCAAGGCCAAGGCCGGGGCTGGGCCCAGGGCCAGGGCCAAGGCCGGGGTGCGGCCTGGCCGGGGTCGGGGCGGGGCCGGTGCAGGAGTTGGGGCAGGGGCCAGGGCCGGAGCTGGGACTGGGGCCGGAGCTGGGGCTGCTTAGAAGCTGGAGCTTCCTATGCTACTTGAGGGCTGATTGTGGCTGGGCTGAAGTTACTTTTGTTCGAGTGTAAGTGCCGCAAGGTGAGTAAGAACTGTGTAGATGGTGCAAGTGATCGTTTGGCATCGTAACTACACTTCTGTTACTTATAAGTATATGTGTCTTCTTCTGGGCAGCGAGCTAAGTTACCTATTGCGTAGCACTAAACAACATAGTTGTTTTGAGTAGTAAGTAACCCAGCCCTACTAACTAGCACTTCTGCATCAGTTAAACCCGTGCTCCAGTCAACCCCCTTTCCGCGACTCGCGCGCGCCTGGAACAGGCCCCCCTACCTAATTAGTTCGCGGGTCGCTGCCGTGGCAAGTGAATGCCTGGCGGGGTGAACGAGGAACGGAGGAAGGAGAGGGCTTGTCGCAGCACAGCCGTGCAGGCGCGCCAGCGCGCATCGCCAAGTACATTGACCATCGTCGCTCAAACCTCCCTGGCCCCCTTCTCTTCCTTGTTCTGCCTCCGCCTCATCCTGCTCCTCTCCTCCAGAGCATGAGGAATAGCGATAGCGATCGCTTGAGGACGGTTGTGGGATGATGGGGGGTAGCGATTGCGATCGCTTGAAGGAGGAAGAGCAGATGGAAGTTGATGGAGGGGATAGCGATAGCGATCGCTTGGGGAACACTGTGGGGGAAGAGGAGAGGAGAGCTGATGAGAGCGATGGCGATAGCGATCGCTTGAGGAGGGTAATGGGATGATGGAGGGTAGCGATTGCGATCGCTTGAGGAAGAAAGAAGAGAAGGAAGTTGATGAAGGAGATATCGTTAGCGATCGTTTTAGGAAGGTTGTGGGATGATGGATGGTAGCGATTGCGATCGTTTGAGGGAGGAAAAGAAAGAGGGAAGTTGATGGGGGAGATAGCGATGGCGATCGCTTGAGGAAGGTTGTGAACTGATGGGTGATAGCGATTGCGATCGCTTGAGGTAGGTAGGAAGAGGAGAGGGAAGTTGATGAGGGAGCTAGCGATGGCGATCGCTGGAAGGAGGTCGTGGGATGTCGCGTTGTACATGCACGTCAGGGCCGCAGCCGTTCTGGCTGCGCGCGCGGTGTCGCGCGCGCCGCAAGCCGCGCGCAGGGCGCCCATCGGCGCCTCGGGGGCAGCGTGCCGCGGAGCGCTGCGCGCGCCCCCCTCCGGGCGCCTTGCGGCGCAGGGGCTGCCGGCGCAGCTCAGGGGGGCCTGGCGCAGCACAGGGCCACAAGGGCTCTGGAGCTGCAAGCGCAGCTCGCGATGTCGGCCGCCCAAGAGTTGCCGGCGCAGCTCAGGGCCGCCGCCAGCTTCCTCGCGAAGCTCCCGCGGGGCAGCGAGGCGCGGCGGGAGCTCCTGAATGCCCAGGCTGCCGTGGCGTTGTCCACGATGCAGTCGCGGGCGTTCGTTGCCGCCGAAGACTCCGCCGAGCTCGCGGCGGCGATCTCCGAGCTGCCCTTCCGCGAGAAGAAGCGGGGGGAGCTCCTCGCGGTGATCGCCTCGGTCGCGACGGCCTCGGCGAGGGCGCTACAGGCTAGCGCGGCGGCGAGCCAGCAACTGCTCAGCTCGTCGCGCGCGCCCCGGCATGAGTTCACTACCATCGCCGCCTACCTGGCGGCGAAGCAGCAGGGGGCCATCCCGGACGAAGGCAACGACTTCCTGGGCCGCTTCGAGGTCGCGCCCCAGCACTGCATGGCCCTCGGGTGGCGCGCCGCAAGCGAGCCGACGGTCCAGACGGCGACCTGCGTCGCCTTGCAGGTGCAGGGCGTCGATTGGGCGCTGCGCCAGTGCCCCGCGGCCCCCTGGGGCTTCTCCAAGAAGGCGAAGACTTACGTCGGGGAGCTCATCCCGTGGAAGGAGCGCAAGCACCCGGCCGCTGCAGAGCCGTCTTGCGCGGCGGCGCCCCCCGCGGGCCCGGCAGATTTTGCCGGGGCCCGCGGCGAGGTCTACACTCGGGTGTTCAGCAAAGCTGGCCCCGCGGGCTCGCCGCTCGACGCCGCGCAGTTCCTCGCGCCGGCGGCCGGCGCCCCCGCGCGCGAGAGCAAAGCGAGGCTCGAGGCGTTGACAGCGGCGTCGCCGGTGGACCTCGCGCTGCAGCTCGCCGAGAGGGCGAACCGCAGCGGCGCCGGGGCCATCATCTACAAGCGACGCCAGCCGTCGACGCAAGCAGCCCTTCCGATCGGCGATGTCACTGCTTCCAGCGCACCTGGCGCGCCAGAGGTCGGGCGGCGCGCGATCTCCGTCTCCGCGGAGGAGGCCAGGGGCGCAATCTTCGCGCATCCGAAAGGGGGCAAGCCGAGAAAAGATACGGCGGGAGCCCGACGACGTTAGGCGACCGCTCCAACGGCGAGAGCGACCACTCCGACGGCGGCGACGCTGAGACTAAGGCCGAGACGACGGGGGCGGCTGCCAAGACCGCGGAGGCAGGGGGGGAGAAGTTTTCCCCCGCACCACGGGGCCAGGAGGGTCGATGAGGAGCGCGGCAGAGAAAGTCACCCCCCCAGTGGGGGGAACATTTATCGAATGCCCTTGGGTGCGAGGGGGGGGGGGGGGGCGACCGTGCAAATGACTGCCATCACCTCGGAAGGACAAGAAGTCCGCGACGGGCAAAAAGCTCACGGAGGCCACGGGGGGCAATGACGACAAGAAGGGCACGAAAGGCAATACGAGCAAGATACACATGAGAAAGACAAGGAAAGCAAGCTCCATGAGACAGCGTAGCCGTCGTTCAGCGGCGAGTGGGGCAGGGGCCAGGCCCCCGCGCAGGACAGGCCAGCGCGGACCAGGCCAGCGGCGTTTGCGCGGGGGCGGGCGCGCCAGCGGCGCGTCGCCGCTGCCGAGTTCCCGCGAAATCGGATGTTTCGGTGGTTGGGGGGCCGATCTCAGAGCGAAAAAATAAGAGAGGGATGTTGAAGGATATGATAGAGGAGGGGCGAGAGGAATGACCGAGTGGCGGCTTCGACCGCTGGGGGGTGGAAGGCGAGGGGGGTGGATTGCGGGGCAGGGCGATTCCGGCCGCCGCGTCGGGGAGCTGCGCGGGCGGGCAGCGATTCCGATCGCTTGGAGCGGCGTGGGATGGGAGGGGGCGGAGGGGAGGTGGGGGGGGGGCCGCGCCGCAGCCAGCTTGGCTTCGCGCGCGGGCGGGCCGGCGCAACCAGCAGCGCGCCAGCGCCACCGGCAGCGCCCACCGGCGCCGCCAGGCGGAGCCTCGACCGAAGCGGCGGCGGAGGGCATCGGGGAGCACCGGGCGGCGGCGGAGGCGGATGCAGAGGCGGCGCAGGAGGCGGGCCAGGAAGCGGCGCATGCGGCGAAGCAAGCGGCGGCGGAGGCGGTAGGGGCACCTGAAGAGCAGGAGGAAGCCGCGACCGAAGTCGAGATCGTCGGCGACGACCAGGCGCCGCTGGGCCCGAGGGGACAAGGCAGCGCCATCGGCGGCGCCAGTGGCAGCGCCAGCGGCAGCGCCAGCTCCAGCGGTGCAGCGCAACTCTGCGTGGCCGCCCCTGGCGGGGAGCGCGCGGCCATGGCGGCTCCTCCCCGCGGGGGGGGGGGGGCATGGAAGTAGCAGCGACACTTCGACCCAACGCCGCCTCCAAAGGCGGCGCCCGCGGTCAGGCCTGCGTCGGCGCCTGCGTCGGAGGCCGCGCTCGAGGTCGCGGCGGCGCCTGTGGCGAAGGCCACGCGGCAAATTGGCCTCGGTCGGCCCTGCCGCCGAGCGGCGGCTGGGCCAGATCCACCGCCAGCGGCGCCTCCGCCCGCAGCGCGCCAGCGCTGCCAGCAGCCGCAGCCCAGCACGCCAGCGCACCCAGCAGCGCACCAGTGCAACCAGCAGCCGCACCAGCGCAACCAGCAGCCGCAGCCTGGCGCTTCAGTGCAACCAGCAGCGCCACCAGCAGCAGCGCAAAAGCGGAACCAGCACGGGCCACCAGCAAAACCATCTGCAGCAGCAGCAGCAGCACCATCTGAAGCAGCAGCAGCAGCGCGGCCCCGCAGGCCCGAAACATGGCGCACCCGCCACGTGGCGCGGGCAGCAGCACCGCGCCAACAAGGGGGCCCTGGCCAATCACGGCGGCAAGCACCGCGCGAACTATGCGGCGAAGTGCGGCGGCGGCATGGGCGGTGGCAAGGGCGGTGGCAAGGGCGGCGGCAGGGGCAGCGGCGCGGCGCCCAGCGCGGCGCCGCGCGGACAGATGGCCTCGGCGCGGCGAAGCATCTCTCGCTCGAAGCGGCGGGTGCCACTGCGACAGGCGCAACGGGCCGTGCGACGTGATGGAGAGCTGCCCGATGACGGGGGCCGCTGCCGCCGCGCTGGCTGCCCGCGCTACCGCGGCGACATAAGCGATTTCGCGGCGGCCGCCGCCGCGCGCGCAGAACAGCGGTGCCGGCATTGTTGTGGCCGAAAGCGGCGGCGGTGACGGTCGACGAGCCATGGCCCGCGACGGGGGCGACGAAAATGACGATGGCATTAGCGGCGGTGCCAAGTTCGGGGACGGGCAAAATCGATTCCAAACGCTGGGGGGGGGGGGGGGGGCGATTTGGACCAGTTGGGGCGTAGCGATTCCGATCGCTGGGTTCGGGGAGTTTGGGGGGCGGGGTTAACGATTTCGATCGCTGGGAGGTGGGTGGCGAGGAGGGCGGATAGCGATTTCGATCGCGGGAAGGTGGAGGGCGAGGAGGGCGGATAGCGATTTCGACCGCTTTGGAGGAGTGAGGCTTGTCACAAAGTATCAGAAAACTATTCTTTTGTGTAAAAACCGCGCCAATCGCTAGGTGCATGACGAGGCAGGCGTGCGAGGGCGCCGAAGCGATTCCGACCGACGGGCCGGGAAGCTCGAGGGGGGCGGGGGGGGGCGATTTCGAGCGCTGCGAGGTGGAAGGCGAGTAGGGCGGATGGCGGTTTCGATCGCTCAGCGATTTCGATCGCTGGGAAGTGCAGGGCGAGCAGGGCGGATAGCGATTCCGATTCATTTGGAGGAGTGAGGGGCGCCAACTTGCGCCCAACCGTTGCCCCTTTGTTTCTGGCTCCAGCGCGCGGGCGGCGGGCTCCATCGGCGGCGCGGGCAGCGTCGGCGGCGCGGGCGGCGGCGCGGCCAGCGCAACCAGCAGCGCGCCCTGCAACACATCCAGCGCACCCAGCAGCGCGCCCAGCGCAACCAGCGGCGCGCCCAGCACGCACAGCGCATCCAGCAGCGCACCAGCTCCACCAGCAGCGCACCAGCTCCACCAGCAGCACCCAGCAGCGCCACCAGCAGCAGCAGCCATGTCGGCCGAAGAGCGGTACTACTTGCCATGCCCAGTGCTAGGCTGCAGGGCCAAGTGCGACAAGCACACGCGCGATCTGCGCTACGAGTGGTTCGACAACCACTTGCGTTCATCCACAGCGGAGACGCACGCGGCCATCGACGAGGGGCAGCGAAGCGACATGCTGCAGCAAGCCGACGCGGTGCCCTGCGACGTGCAAGAGGTGCGCATGTGGCAATCCGGGGAGGCCGAGAAGGCGGATGCCGCGGCTGCCGCGGCCCTCGGCGATCCCGCGCGGGCGGACCGCTCCCATGGCGATCGGTGCGAGGAGAGCTCCGTCGGCGAGCGGCGCTCTCCCCGGGGCCAGGCGCCGATCGAGGTCGCGCCGCCGCTCGCGCCGCGCCAGCACGGCACCGGCAGCAGCTGCAGCAGCAGCGCCAACAGCACCACCAGCAGCTGCGCGCCAGCGCAACCAGCACGCGCAACCAGCAGCACCCTCTGAAGCAGCAGCACCAGCAACACCAACGCGCGCACTATGCGCATCAGAAACACCAGCGCGCGCGAGTCCCAGTCTCGCCCGCGCGCGGCTGCGCCGCGAATCTCGAGCGCGAAAGATGCCCGTACCCTTACCTAGACAGGGTGGCAAGGGGCCGGGGGGGCGGTTCGTCGCAGCTGACGGCGGCTGCACAAGTGTAGAAACGACAGCCGATCGAGCATTACAGACCGCTGTGTTCTCGGGGCGCGCGTTAGCACCGATCGCACGTGCGTTCGAATCGGCGGAGTGCCCGACCCTGCGTTGGTTGTTGTCGATGTAGACCAGCTACTGCGGAGGCGCGCCCCCAGACGCACATCCGGACGTTGAGGAGTCAACGCGCACTCGGGGGCGCATGCGAACAACTCTGGCGCGAACGTCATCGCGCGACAACCGCCCTATCGCGAATTGCTCGATGCAGAAACATCGCGAATCTGTGCCCTGGGCGAGGTCGCCTCGAGGCCGCCCCCCTTGGACGGCCGTCTGCGGATCACCCCAGCTAGGTATGGTTGCCCCATGAAAACCCCCAAAACATACCCGTGCCTAGCCGGGGTGCCGCAGCTCACCCCAGCTAGGTCCGGGTATGTTTCGGTGGTTTCAGGCAGGTCCCCGTACCCCGCACATATCATGCCCTCCAGAGCCGTCCCCGACGTGGCCGCTGCGGCACCCTGGGGGCGCGACATTGCAACGTCGTTCCTCAGGGCAGGCCCAGACGCATTGGTTGCCAGGATAGCGAGGAAATGCAACTCTTTATCGATTGGGACAGGCGCCGCCACATATGGGCGGCTTTGAACCGCGCACGCACCACGATGCCCCGAGACGTCCCTAACAAAAACCAGCGCTTGTCGCTGCAATCAGACACCCAACCATCGAGCGCGCCGTTGCGTCTTGACGCGCGGCTGCTGCACTGGCGCGCGCGGGGCAAGCTGACCAGGCACAATAGCAGGCGCCCAGTCCCCCGGGCGGCCCATCTCACCTTGGCTGGCCCCGGGCACGGGAATCTTTCGGACCAATGAGCGAAAGCCGCGGGCGGCCGCGCGGCCACCGCCGCCGGCGAGGTCTCGGCGAGGACCTTGCAGGAGACGGCTCTGGTCTTGCGGGGGACGGCACGGGTCTCGAGGCAGACCATGGCCGCTGCCGGCGGCACCGCTGCCAGCGGCAGCGGAGCTAGCTCTGTCATGACGGCCGCGCTCGCACCGCTTTAGCGCCCAGCGCCACGTTGGCGCCATCGCTCATCTGATTTATCCGAGCGTCGCGGCCGCCAAGCAGGTGCTGGATTGCATTCGCAGGGCGGAGGGGCGCGCGAACGCGGCGGCGGGCGTCTGCAACGAGGCGGCGGCCGCGCCCAGGGCCGAAGCTGCGTCCCTGGCGAGCGCCCGCGCCGGCGTCAAGGCCACCCTGCAGGCCGGCCTGACGTCGGCCGCAGGCGCGGAGGCAGGAGGCGCCCGCAGCGGCGGCAACCGAGGAAGGGCTCGGAGGCGCGCCAGAAAGGGCCCGGGCGCGGTCGCGAGGGCGTTGAGGATAGCACCCTCCGCGGGCCGCGGGGCTGGCGGAGCCCGGCTTCCAGCGAGCTGCGCCGCCCGCTGCCCGCCGCGCCGCCGCCCGCGCACTGCGACGGCGATGGCGGCCACTTATCTACATGTTTTGTTTCCCAACCATCCTGTGGTGTTGGGTCCTCGTTTTGAAAAGACGGTGGCCCGCGTCTCCCCTCCTCTCCTCCTCTGCCCCCTCCTCCTCCCTCCTCCCCCTCTTCCTTGCGTTTCACCCACCCAGCGCAACGTTTCGTGGCCCCATAGGGCGCTCCACCGAAGGCCCCCAGTGGCTGCGTTGCATGGTGGCCTCGGGCCATTTCGGCGCACCCTTCGCGAAGATCGTGGCCCCATAGGGGGCCCCACCGAAGGCGCCAGTGGCTACGTTCGCATGGCGGCCTCGGGCCATTTCGGCACACCCCTCACGAGGATCGTGGCCCCATAGGGGGCTCTACCGACGGCCCCCAGCGGCAGCGTTCGCATGGCGGCCTCGGGCCATTTCGGCACACCCTTCTCAAGAATCGTGGCCCCATAGGGAGCTCCACCGAAGGCCCCCAGTGGCTGCGTTCGCATGGCGGCCTCGAGCCATTTCGGCACACCCCTCACGAGGATCGTGGCCCCATAGGGAGCTCTACCGAAGGCCCCTGCGGCTGCGTTCGCATGGCGGCCTCGGGCCATTTCGGCACACCCCTCACGAGGATCGTGGCCCCATAGGGAGCTCCACCGAAGGCTCCAGTGGCTGCGTTCGCATGGCGGCCTCGGGCCATTTCGGCGCACCCAGCACGGCGTTTCGTGGCCCCATAGGGAGCTCCACCGAAGGCTCCAGCGGCTGCGTTCGCATGGTGGCCTCGGGCCATTTCGGCACACCCCTCGCGAGGATCGTGGCTCCACGGAAGGCTCCAGTGGCTGCGTTCGCATGGTGGCCTCGGGCCATTTCGGCACACCCCTCACGAAGATCGTGGCCCCATCGGGGGCCCCACCGAAGGCGCCAGTGGCAGCGTTCGCATGGCGGCCTCGGGCCATTTCGGCACACCCCTCACGAGGATCGCGGCCCCGTAGGGAGCTCCACCGAAGGCTCCAGTGGCTGCGTTCGCATGGTGGCCTCGGGCCATTTAGGCACACCCAGTACAGCATTTCGTGGCCCCATAGGGAGCTCCACCGAAGGCCCCAGTGGCTGCGTTCGCATGGCGGTCTCGGGCCATTTCGGCACACCCCTCACGAGGATCGTGGCCCCATCGGGAGCTTCACCGAAGGCCCAATTGGCAGCGTTCGCATGGCGGCCTCGGCCCATTTCGGCACACCCCCCACGAGGATCGTGGCCACCACCGAAGGTGCCAGCGGCAGGGTTCGCATGGTGGCCTCGGGCCATTTCGGCACACCCCTCACGAAGATCGTGGCCCCATACGGAGCTCCACCGAAGGCCCCCAGTGGCAGGGTTCGCATGGCGGCTCGGGCCATTTCGGCACACCCCTCGCGAGGATCGTGGCCCCATAGGTGCTCCAGGCTCCAGTGGCTGCGTTCGCATGGCGGCCCCGGGCCATTTCGGCGCACCCCTCACGAGGATCGTGGCCCCATAGGAGCTCCACCGAAGGCCCCAGTGGCAGCCTCCCTTATGGCTCTTAGAGCCCTCTCCTGCTTCTGCTCCTCGGTCAGGGGGGGGCCGTCCTCGTCGTCGTCGGCGCCCGCGAAGACGGCCACGAACGCGCCCCTGAGCACGTCGGGCCCCGGCGGGGAGTTGTGGCCGCATCGGGGGCGCGGGCGAAGATGTCATTCACAATTGCGGTAATCACAACTGCGTATGGTTGGGTCTTTCGCCGGGCTTTTTCTTGTTCTCTCTCTCTCTCTCTCTCTCTCTCTCTCTCTCTTTCTCTCTCTCTCTCTCTCTCTCTCTCTCTCTCTCTCTCTCTCTATATATATATAAATATAAACCTCTTATATATGGATAACATGTCGCAAAGCATGGGGCCGGAAGAAAATGCATGCAGCGATGGCGATCGCTTGGGGGGCGGATGAGTAACAGGGAACGCGCGCGGCGCTAGCGATACCGATCGCTTGGGTTGCCCATGTCGATCGCTTGGGTTAGCGATGCCGATCGCTTCGGTTCGCAATGTCGATCGCTTGGAGAGCGATGTCGGTCGCTTCGGCCGGCGACGTCGATCGCTCGGGCCAGCGGCGTCGATCGGGGGGAGGGGGAGGGGTCGGTCGACGCGGGGGGGGGGGGGGGCGGGGGGGCCGGTAAGGGGTGGGGAAGCGTAGGGCGTGGCAATTGGGCTCGCTCGCGAGCGTAGCGATGGCGATCGCTCGAGGGAATGATGGGGGGGGCGATGACGAATGAGACGCAGCGACGATGCGGACGGTGATGGAAAAGGGGGGGGCGCACAACGACGGATAGCGATGGCGATCGCTTTTGGTAGCGATGGTGATCGCTTTCGACGGCCCTGGCAGGTGCCAGATGGCCCTCGCAAGTATCACAAGTGGCGCAAGTGCACCACCATGTTATCATATTGTTTTCTTTTTGTGATCTGAATGTTTTATTATAATGCCCTGGAGCCCATGCGTCCAGCAAAACAAATTTAGCATGTTTCATGCGAGGATAAAACGTGACCATTAAAGGTAGCATCCCAGGAAAACAACACTATATCACATGATCCTTAAAGGTAATGCGTTATGTCTAAAATCCCACCAGGCCTCTTGGCGTCGGCGGTTTGGAGGGCCCCCCCCCCCTACCCCCTCCCCATGGACCTGGGCAGGGGGCGTCGGCGACGCGAGTCGTCCGAGCGCCCAAGACGGCCTCGGCGAGGAAGCCAAAATCATTGGTTATGCGAAGGTGGTGGCCCCATGATGGCGCCCCGACGGGGGGGGGGGGGGGGAACTAGCCCCCCCCCCCCCCTCCCCTCCCGCGATCGACCCCGCCCAAGATGGCCCAAAGATGGCCCCCGAAGCCCCCGAGGGAGCCCCGCGAGGGCCCCAAGAGGTGGCCAGGAAGCCCCGAGAGGCCACCAGGATGCCCCCAAGACGCCCTCAAGAGACTTCCAAGAGGCCCCAAAAGACCCCCGAGAGGCACCCAATATCCTCCAGGATGCTTCAGCGAGAATGCCGAACCTTTGAATTCACCGCGGCTTTAGCCACGCGTTGGCCTCTTGGGGAGGGGGGGGGGGGGTGGCCGAGTAAGATGACTCCAAAGGCGTCTGGGAAAGCCCAGGATGACCTCCAAGATGGCTCAAGATATCCCAAGATGTCTCGTAATGGCTTCCTCTGCGTGCTGCCCACTTCCCCAGTCGAGGCAATTCCTCTGCGCATCGTTCCTCGATGGGCTGGTGGGGGTTCGCGAAGCGTCAGCGATTTATCATGTAAGGCTATGTTTTGTTACCGTGGGATTCACAATTCCAAGATGCCATGCTATAGCGCAATATAACAGCAACATGTCAAACATACAACATGGCGCTAGACTTGCGGTAGTTGAAATACTCAGGCGTGGTGAGTAACTTAGCGATGGCTATCGCTTGCGAGAGGTCGCGGTCGGTGGCGGTTCGCCGCTGCCGCCGCTGTAACTCAAGGTGGCGGTCGTGGCGAACGGGCGAACGCGCGCCCCGTGCGCGCGGCCTGCGCGCCATGACCGCCGCGGGCCGCCACCGCGGGCCGACGCCGCGGCCGCCGCCGCCGCGGCCCGAACGCGGACGCCGCCGCGGCCGACGCCGCCGCGGCCGACGCCGCCGCGGCCGCCGCCGCCGCGGTCGGCGCCGTCGCGGCCGGCGCCGCGAAGTGAGAGAGCGACGGCGACAGCGCCGCGACGCTGAACCTCGCGGGCCCGAAGGGCGACGACAGCCTGCACGAGGCCACGCTTGCAGACGTCGGCGTTGGCGCGGACGGCGCGGGCGACGGCGCGGCGGGCGACGCCGCGGCGGCAGGCGGCGCGCGCGGCGCCGAGGCGGGGAGCGCCGCTGCAAGCGACGCCATGGCGCGCGACGGGCTTCATCCCCTCCTCCTCCCCCTCCTCCCCCCCCCCCCCTTCCCCCCTCCTCCTCCTCCTCCAGCTTCTCCGACCCCCTCCCTGACCCACCCCTCCCTCGCATCGCCTTGCCTCGAGGGGCGGGCGACGCCGATGGCCGCGACGCCGATGGCAGCGACGAGGCTGGCGACGCCCCAGCGGCCCGCGAGAAGCCGCCTGGCCACCCGCAGAAGAAGGCCAGGTCAAGGCGGCCGCGATGGAGGAGGCAGCCAGCGCAGCTCTGGTGGCGAAGGCAGCCAGCACGGCGGCGGCGAAGGCAGCTACGGCGGCGGCGAAGGCGCCCAGCGCGGCGGCGGCGAAGGCGGCGGCGAAGGCACCCAGCACGGCGGTGGCGAATGCGCCCACGGCAGCAGCGGCGAAAGGCAAATCGCCGAAATACACTGACACCGGCCAGCGGGCCAAGAAGGTGCCAGTTGCTTCGTTCCCGGAGAAATCGCCAAGGCGGCCGCGGAGGAGCCCCGCGTCGAACCCGGCGAAATTCGCGGCGGGCCCATCCGCAGCGCCGAGCAGCCCGCGTCGCCGCGAGACGGCGGAGGCCCGCGGCGCGGCGAAGCAGGTGTCGCCCGACGCGGTGGACGCCGCGCACAACTGCGACAGGCGCATCCAGCCGTGCGACGCGATGGGGAGCTACCTGGTAAGGGTCGCGAAGAAGGGCCAGGTCTCCAGGTGCAAACTCTGCAGCGCTCGCGGGGCGCGGGGCGCGAGGTTGGACCGGCTGGGGCCAGTGAAAGCGCGGATGCAGGAATTCACGCGGGCCGTGGCAGGGAATTCACGCTTGCTCGGGCAGGGGCGAGCTGAAGCAGCACGTTGAGTTCACGATGGGGACCTCGACAGAACATGGGCGGCGCCGCGCCGGGCGCGGCGAGTGCCCCCAGCCGCCCAGGCACAGAAAGCAAGGCTTCCCGTGGAAACGGATCCTTGCGAGCTGCACGGGCGTCGTGTTCCGCCCGATCCTTGGGGGGCGCCGCGGGGTCGAGATCCGCGAGATCGAGAGGTGGGAACAACGGGTCGGCAAGAAAACGGAAACCACGACTGCCGAGGCCGCGGGGGCGGAGGCGTCCGAGCAGGGCGACGATAGCAATTACGTCGCAGCGCTCCGAAGAAGGCCAGCTGCCTTCGAAAGCGAGGGCGCTCGCCGAGGCGCTGCCGCGGGGGCGAGCGACGCGGGGGAAAGCGACTGCGACGCGACCGACCGCTCGGAGAAGGGCGATTGCGACGAGCGCGGCGAGGAGGAAGCCGACGGATTCGACGGGGGCGAAGAAGAGGCGCTCAACGGTGACGAAGAACGGCGCTCATCATTCTCAGAAGGTGAAGCCGAGAGCTCCGCGAATGCCACCCGATCGGAACCAGGCCCATGCGATGACTGCGACGACAACGCGCCAACGGCAATTCTGAAAAAGAGCAAGACGAAACCCAAGGCACCCGAGCCAGGCCGCAACCACAGGAAAAGCAAAGGTGCGAGGCCAGAAGGGCCCCGACAAAGACAACATCAATCAACCTTCCGAGCGACGCGGTGATCAGAGCAGAACTGGCGCGCTGCCAGAATGCTAGAGCTAAGCGCCACAAGGGCAAGGGCGCCGACAAGGGCACGCAGCGCAAGCACCGCAAGGAAACGAACGCGGACGCCCACTGACACCGCAAGGACAAGGACGCGGACACTGCCAAGAGCAGCAAACGCCACAAACACCACGCGGACAAAGACACTGAGCCAGTCAAGAACAGAAAGCACCACAAACACCACAAAGATAAGGACACGGACGCCCCCAAGCACCGCAAGGACAAGGACGCGGGCAATGGCAAGAGCAACGAAAATCATGCCACGAGCAGCAAGGGCAACGCCCAGGCCAGCGCGGCCAGCGCAGAGAAGTGATCGCGCGACGCCGACGCGAATGTGAAGGGCAAGAAACACAAGAAGGCGCACCCCGCCAGCAGCAGCAAGAGCCGCTGCAACAGTCGCAGCAGCAACGGCCGCCCGGGCAGCGAGCAGCCGCGCCGCGAGGCTGCCAATGAGAAGAAAGCTCGCTAGGGGCAGAAGAAGATAACCGAGAAGGAAAACGCTGCGAATCTCCTCCTGGCGACGCGGGCGCCGGTGACGATGGCCCTCCTAATCCTCGTCGCCCCCCCCATTCCCGCCCATCCAGCAGCCCGCCCGAGCCCTTTCTCAACGCCACCCATCGCTCGCGCAGGCCAAGATTGCGGCCCCGCTGAGCATGCTCGGGCACCACCTCCGCGGCGCAGACGAAGCTGTGCAACATCCAGGAGATAGCAATGATTGCTGCCGAGGTGAGCTCCAGGCAGAAGGGCCCGAGCGAGTTCCGTTGGTCTTCAACGGACACGACCGACGCCGCGAACCAGGCGAGCGCACAGGCGGTGCCCATCACTCCCGCGCGCAGGAGCCTGGCCGCCATGGGCGCTTGGGGCAGGCGAGCGCCCGCGCCGACGCCGAGGCCTCTCTGGAGGCCAGCCCGGCGCAGGCCGCAGGCGCGGGCGCAGGGGGCGCCCGCGGCGGCGCCTGCTCCAGATAGGCGGCGCTGTCGAGCGGCGCGCGGGCAGCCTCGCCGCGGAGGGCGGGCTCTGGAGGCGCGCCAGAGCCGGCCCGAGCGCGGTCGGGGGGGCGCCGGGGATAGCACCCCCCTCGGGCCGAGAGGCTGGCAGCGATCGGCTGCCAGCGGGCGGCGGGCCGAATCATTTCCGCGCGGCGCAGCGCATTTGCGCCGCGCCGCGCCCGTCAGTTCCACGAGCAGGAGGAGCGCGTCTCCGCGCGCCGTGCCTCCCTCTCCTCACCGACTGCGATTCGCGCCGCGGTTGGGGCTGGTGTAACATGCGCGCGCTAGTAGCGATGTCGACAGCTGACGGCGGGCGATGCCGCCGCGTTGGTGGTAGACGTGGGCGGGCTAGTGGGCCGGCGATAACGATCGCTGCGGGGGCGAGGGCAGCGATGGTGATCGCTCAGGGCACGACGCAGCGATGACGATCGCCGTGATGACTGGTGGCGGGAGAAAATAGGAGCAACATGGGGAACATGATGTGCAGCGATGACGATCGCCTGGGACGGGTGGTGGATTGGGGCAGGCACGAGACGGAGGGGCCGCGATGTCCATCGCTTGAGGGGCGAGGTCGGCACGATCGAAGGAGGCATATGAGGAGAAGGATCATTTTTATATTTTTTGATTCAAAAAAGCGATGGCGATCGCTTGCGAGACTAAGCGCATGACCAATCATGTAGAGCCGCGTCGGCTCGAGAGCGGCGAACGCCCGCGGGCCGCTGGTGCAGACGGCGACCTGCGTCGCTTCGCATTTGCTCGGCGTCGATCGGGCGCTGCAGCGCCCCATCAAGCGGCCGCCCAGTGGCCTGCGGCCCTGGGGCTGCATCGAGAGGGAGAAGAGTTGCGCCGCGGAGCTCGCCCCGTGGAAGGCGCGCAAGCACGGCCGTCGTGGGCCACCTGGCGGCGAAGCAATGGGAAGCCATCCTGGCCCAAAGCAATAATTTCCGGGGCCGCGCCGCCAGGCGCGCGCGCCGCCAAGCGTCGCCGATTGGGCGAGCTCGTCGCCGCGCCAAGCACCGCTGCCAGGACGCTCGCGCGCCACGTAGATATTCGCTGATGGCCCCGATCGCGCAGCATCGATGTCTCGCAGCGCGGTCAGCTCCGTTGCAGCCGCGACGCGCGACAGCACCGGCGCTGCGAACGAGCCCTCAATGGTCAAACAAGCGGAGACGCCCTTCCACTGGCGAGTCGGTAGCATCGGCAACTCGCCGCGGCACGCGCGCCGAGAGAGCCCAGAAAACGCGGCGAAGATCGAGCGGGCAATCTGGCAAGGCGCGCCGCTTACAGCGGTACTAGACTTGGGCGAGATCACGCCGGGCGACGCGCTGGGGCCGCGGGGCGATCGGAAGTTCTGGATGATCTTCTTCAGCTTCCTGGAATTCGGCAGCGACGTGCTCCGCGGGGAAGAGTTGCGGCTGCCTTTGGGCGTCCTGCGCTCGAAGCTGGCCAGCGGCGTGGGCGGCGGCATCAGCTGCGTCGTTCGGCTCCTCCTGAAGAACATGTTCCTAGCCCCATAGCAGGTTGGCAGCCGCCGGCGAGTGCGCGCCCTTGGCCGACGGCACCTCGGCGCTGATTCGGGCGCGCCAGTGCAGAATCCACGCCGACATGGACGCCCGCGAAAGCGCATTCAGCATGAAAGGCGCCAGCGGCTGGCGGCCGCGCGCGACGCGCAAGAACGCCATCAGAAGAAAGGCGCCCGCGTCGCGGGCGACGACGACAATTATTTCGCATGCGTATGTCGCCATGACGTCGCGCGTTAAGACGCGCGGCCAGACGACGAGGCGAGGGGGCTCTGGGGCGAGCTCGCCGCCCAAGCGGGCCACCTGCCAATGGCTGAATTCAAAGAGCTGGAGGTAGCCGGCGGCTTCAATGTCCACGCTGTCGCGCTGCTCGGCGACCGCGAGCTGCGGGGCGCGGCGCGGTCGTCAGCGTTGACGTGCGACTCCACGCGCAATCTTTGGAGCAATGGTATCATCAGTTGGGGCGTGGTCGCGTTCCTGGGCCGCGCAAGCGCGAGGCTGGCATTTCGTTCGCTGGTTTGCGCGAGCACGCGCTTCGCTGGCCATCTGCTGCCGGCTCGACGGCGACAAGGTCGGCGCCCGCGTGTGGGCGCGAGACCGCGTGCCAGAAGTCGTTCAAATCTGGCGCGAGCGATCTGGCCCCCCTGCTGCGAGCCCTGCTGGCGCGCGCCGAGGGGCTCGTCGCTGGCGCTGCGTCGCTCGAGCGCGAACTGGCATTCTTTCGCGCGCGCGGCCTGGCGGCCGGCGCCTTCCCGCGGGCCGAGCGCGGGCTACCCGCCCCCAGCAAAGAGGATTTCATCACGATTGCAAAGGTCCACTTGGGCCCCCACCAGCGGGCGCGCGGCCCCCGCTTCGTCGAG
>CAUYUJ010015504.1:1782154-1918453 GCA_963575745.1 Prorocentrum cordatum
TCCTCCTCCTCCTCCTCCTCCTCCTCCTCCTCCTCCTCCTCCTCCTCCTCCTCCTCCTCCTCCTCCTCCTCCTCCCCCCCCCCCTTCCGCGTTCTCATCGTCGTCCTCCTCCACCCCTTCTACTTCTTCCCTCCCTCCGCTCTTTCTTCGCCCCTCTCTCCCTCCACTTTCCCTCCCTCCATCCATCCATCCCTCCTCACCCCGGTCGCCAGTCCTACACCCTGAGCAGCCCCAGTGGCAATCGTCGCGCCCGCGCCCCCTCGCCCCTTCTACATTGCACGCGCTGCTCTGCAGACGAGAAAAAGATGCACGATATGGCTTTTCGCGCGCGAAGCTGACGCTTTTCTGGCGCAAAGTGTCGCGTGGGATTGCAAGGCAGCTACTCATGGACAGCCTGGGAACCAAAGAAACAAATACATTGCATGCAACATATTAGAAACATGCGCGCTGCGAGATCAATAAAAAATGCCCCCGCTGCTTACTTGCGCAGCAACCGATCGTTGGATTTGCGCAGTGGCACGCGGCGCACGCGAAACGAAGCGGCGCGCGCCCGAGCAGGGGCGATCCACCCCGGACGATTCGAACGCCTCGGTTGCGAGTCGACGACGCAACCCCGCCGAATTTGCACATCTCCGACGCCGCGTCTGCGACGGCAGCGGCGGCGGGGGCGCGGCGGAAGGCAGGCGAGGGAGCAGAAGCAGCAGCGCAGCCACCGACGGGAACGACGGCGCCGGGAAAGCGACGACGGGGCCGATGAAAACCGCGCGCGAGGAGAAGGAGAGGGGGCAGGCGCGCGAAATCGCTTGGAGAATACCACTGGGCGAAGAGGGGGCGCAAAGAACGGATGGGGGGCGACTAAAACTTGAATGGAGGCGGCGGCTAGAACAGCCTCGATGGGGCCGCTGAGAACGGGCCCTTGGGGCGAGGGGGACAAGGCGACGAGGCGGGGAAAAATCAGCGGAGGCGGGCCGCGAAGGCACAGGCCGACTCGCCACTGCAAGGGGCCGTGGGCCACCCGACACTCCTGCGATCCAAACTCTCATATGGCCACTGTGCCATCATCGCGCGAATGCCGATGGCAAAACGTCCTGCGTGCCCCCGCGCACCGACGACGTCAAGAGCGCGCCGCCGCGGCCCGCGCGGCTGCCGCCGCTGCGACTCGCGAGTAAGCCAACAAGAACGCCCCCCAGACTGCCGCCGACGACGAGGACCCCCCTGCCCCTCGCCCATTCCCCCCGCCCCCCCCCGCTCGGATCGCGCCCCCCCCCTTCCCCCTCGCGCGCTCTTCATCCTGCCCGCCGCCCTCTCAAATCAACCCCCTTGTTCCCCCTGGCCGTCTGCGCCGCGACCCCTCGCGGCGACCCCGATCCACGGCGCCGCTCGTATCCGGCCCAGCCCGCGCCGATTGCGCCAGCGCCTCGGGCAGCAAGTTCGAAGGCCCCCAGAATTGCTGCTAGATGGCCACCGCGACCCAGGGCAGCGAAAGATACCCCCTAGGCTCCGCGCCGGACGCCGGCACAATCGCCGCGGGGCCTCGATCGGCGCGGCCCCCGGGCGGCCGCGATTTCTTCGGATGCGTCCGCGGTGCCCCAATCGAAATGCACAGAAAATGCGCAAACAAAATAAGCCCTGCATTCGCAATCCCCAGGGAAATCCGGCACGCCCGCTTGAAACATCTAGAAATTATGCGGCCGAAATGCACGAGACGCCCGCCGACTCCGCGCGCGCGTGTTCCACATAATTGTTTGTCTATTATTTAGCATGTGTTTGCGCGGCAACTACGCAAACAAATGCTCAAAATAGGCGGCCGGGGAGGCGGCTACTTTTTTACACAAAAATGCGTACCACGCGCGCGAAAAATATGCCTGCCCCGACCAAAGAAAACGCAAGAGGAATAAACGCGAAATGACTTGTTCCCTGGGTCAGCCGGCGGGGGCGAGGTGGAATGGCGCGGAACCCCAGGGAGGCCCGCGACGGAATGCGGCTGCTCCATGGGGCCTTGCCCCCCCCCCCTGCCCCATGAACCCTTGGGTTGAGAGCCCGGCCGCCTCCCGGCGCCAGGCGGGCGCGGGGCGGGCGGGGGCGCGGCGCCAGGCGAAGGGCGCGGCCGCGCGGCTCAGCAGATGACGTCTGCGCCGCGCCACCCCCCGCGGCAATGTGCCAAAGAAGTGTTCGCCGACATGGGGCGGTGCCTCAAGGGCGATGACCCTGCGAAGAAATGCCGCGGCCCCGAGAAGGGGTTCCAGCCGTCGCCCCTGATGGGGGGCCCACCGAAGCCCCCCGCGGCGGCGGCCGCGCACGGTGCTCGCAGGCCCTTCAAGCATTTGCCCAACCGAAAGCCGCAGTGGCAGAGGCTGCGCGCCCTACTCGCGCACCCCATCGCACGTTTCGTGGCCCCGCGGGCGACTCCGTCGAGGCCGCGGTAGCAGCGGCCGCGCGCGGCACCACCAAAGGCCCCAGGGGCATCAGCCGCGCGCGGCACTTGCGCACCCCTCGCGCGCTCGACGGCCCGAGTAAGGAAACCCGCCAAAGGTCCCAGCGTCAGCGGCCGCGCGCGTACTTGGGCACCGCTCGCGTGCGTCGTGGCCCCATGATTTGCGCAACTGTCACGCGTGTCGTGGCCCCGCGAGAAGCTCAGCTGAAAGCCCCGATCCTGCTGGCACCGCTCGCGCGGCGGCCCTGGCGAATGTCGGCGCGCCCCTGTCCCGCGCTCCCTGGCCCCCAAAGAAATTCCAACAGAAACTGTAAGCAAAACTGCAGATGGGCGGGCCCTTCGCCAATAATTGATTGGACGCGCGTGGGCGACGCCAGGCCCCGCGCCGCGCCAATTCATGACGCGCCCCCGCGGCGAGAACCCCAAACACCGAACCATGGAAACCGATCCCGCGCGCCGCTGCAGGACGCATGATCGCCCTGAGCTACCGTGACAATCGGCATGTAAATTTACACCGTGTAGTACACTGTCCTGTAACATACCCATGTGGAATCTCCCATGTGGAATCTAAGTTGCTGTTTACGTATTTCCACAACCAATTTTAGGCTACGTTGAAACTGTTCAACATACCAGCACGTCTCCATATTACCTTCGTTCTAAGCGTAGGACGACCAATGGACTCAAGATGCACAGGCTTACGCAAATGTGGAATCCAATCTTGCGCGCTCTGGCACTCGTTATCCCCTCTCCTCCTCTTCTCCTCCTCCTTCCCTCCCGCTTCTCGTCCTCTCCTTGGCCATAGCTAGCGCGCACGTGGCAAGTTGGAGTATCCCGCAGGCTCGCGAGCGCGCCAGTCGGCACACCCGGAATTGCCTATACGTCACCTTGGGCGCACGGCTGTACACTGACTGACTGGCTGACATGTTGTTCTGCTCCACGTCTTCCTGCTCATCCTCCTCATCCATCCGGCCTCCAATACCACGCCCTGTGCAGACAGCCTGCTCAGAAGTCGCAGCCGCGGCACCCTCTCACTCTCGACAGAACGTAAACGACCACGCAGGAGACAAGAGCCCGCTTCCTCCCTCCCCCCTCTCTAGAAGAAGAACCCGCGGCATGAACAAACTGTCGGGGTTCCGCTCGGATTGCTTGGATGTGTGCTGGCCCCGCCTGGCGGCGCTTCCAGCGCCGCCCCCTAGCGTTAAGTCGGACCTGGGGATGCTGGACGAAACATTTAAAACAAAAAAAAAACATTGCCAAAACGTACTCAGAAAGGATACGAAGATCGTCCCCATACGATGTTGTGACTATCTGTTGATTCTCCCCCCTGTAGGGGGACAGGGCCCGACCGAACCCTGGCGCGCTCCGCGCGCCAGGATGAGGGGGGGGCCAGCGCCGATCCGAGAGGCCCGCGCGGAGGTCCGAGAGTTCGTGCTCCACGTGTGCCAGCGATCCCTCCTCCGCTCTTCCCCGCGCCGCTGCCGCGGGGCGCGCCCCGCTTGGCACGGCCAGGCCGGCGGGCCCCCGCACCGATCCAGGACATCTGGGCGGAGCTCCGCGAGCTGACGTTTACGCGGATGGCTTTTCCTCGACCTTCCCCTCCCGCTCCCGCTCTCCTCCCCCGCCTCGCTCTGCCGCCTCCCCATCCGTTCTCTCGATCGCCTCCTTCGCTCTGGTCCCAGAGCATGACTTCCTTGCCCTCTCCCTCGAAGAGCCACACGCGCACGGTGCCATCTTGACCTCCTGACGCGACCATCTCCTCGCGGACTCTGGAGGAGGCGAGAGGGAGGGAGAGGAGGGGGCGGAGGACGAGAGCAAGCAGGATGGAGCTCACATGTCACAGCCTCGTCGGAGAAGCGGTTGCGTCTTTCGGGGCGAGGCCAGTGCCACTCTAGGAAACACAAGTTCAAAACTTCCTGATAGAAAACTGAACTCGACCCAGAATATTGCATGCGATCGTATACAATAACGAACATGCCGCGATCGACGATAACATGAAGGTGTGACCCGCCGACCCCATTTCCCAATTTCTGGGCGCAAGGCTGTCAAGTTGTCCTCGACCGGTGTTTTTCTAATGCATGCTGTCCTCTCTGAGCTTCTTTCCCTCTATCTCTCGTGCCGTCTCCTGTTTCCCGTCTCTCCCATCCTCTCTTGCCTGCTGTGTGCTTGGGACCGACATCGCCAACAAAGACCATTCGGGGGGAATTCTGACACACCCCGCTGCCCCACTATCCCTGAAGAGGGCTTCTGACACCTGCACGCCATCAGACGGCCAAGAGGGCGAAATATGTTTGAATGATGGCCCCCCACGAGAAGGCATGCCAAGAATACCCCCGAACCCACTCCGGATTGCCCAAAACGGTCTCCGATTCCCCCCCCCCCCTCCCGCCTTCACACGGGCGAAGGAAGCCCCGAGGACCTTCGAAGGCCCGAGCAGATGCCCGGGAGGGCCCCTGAAGATGAAAACCCGCGCTTGCTCTTCAACTGTAGGGGGGAGCGTGGCCTGCCCAAAAAGGTCTCGATCTGGCCTCAGGACAGCACCCAAAATGCCCAGGATTTCCTATCTAGTCGGACATGGCTGGGGAGCCCACAAAGGACGTACGCGCCCAGCTATGTACATGAACACGGCCCCTCGATCCGCGAGACCGGCCGCGTGATACGACCATTTGCGCAATGCGAACTCTCGAAACCAGCGTAGATTCATGTACATGTACGTCCTTTTTTCGCTCCTGAATGGCCCCTGAGGTGGCCGCATGATGCCCCTAAGCTCACTGTTATGACCTGACAGTAAAAGATGGGAAACAACTGCATGAACATAAACTTTTGGAGGTCCGCGCGGATTTCTTGGACCCGCGCTGGACCCCCCTCCCTGGCGCGCGCGCGCGCGGAGCGCGCCAGGGGCGGCGCCGGAGGCGCCGCCGCGGGGGGCCCAGCGCGGATCCAAAAAATCCGTGCGGAGCGCCAAAAATTCATGTTTGTCGCATTTCTTCTTCTTCTTCTTCGAGGCAAGACCCATGATGGTCCCGAGATGCCCGTGCACGGCCTCGATATTGCCACAGATAGCCTTAGGTCGGGCATGTCCCCCTACAGGCGGAATTTGGACGAAAACTTACAAATAGTCCAAAAATAATCAAGAACAAGATGCATCAACACTCCAAACATCGTACCCATATTATTTTTGACTATTTGGGAACTCTCGTCCTGTAGAGGGACACGCCCGACTTCAAGATAACCCTTTTGAGCAGGGACCGACCGTCCCGGCATTCCTATAGGCCCAGAAATGTGTGAAGAAAAAATCAAGCTCTTAGAACGTACGCCCGATGTGCTAAAACGAGCCAATCCCAGCCAGAAGTGTTCCAAGGACACTTCGTGCAGACCACAACAGATTCTGAGAACATGCTTTGGTGAGCCTATAGGCGGGCCAGGACGCCTCGCCACTGCTTGACCCCGAGGCGGCTCCAGAGTCCCCCGCGTGGCCCGGCCTGGCGGGGCCGGCGGCGGAGAGCGCATATCCGCAGGCCCCTGCCTCTCGCTCCCGCACACGCCTCTGCCCTCCGTGATCTTCTGACCCGGGGGAGTCCTTTTCATACTCCTTCTCCTCCTCCTCCTCCTCCTCCTCCTCCTCCTACTCCTCCCTCCTTCTCCTCCCTCCTTATCTCCGCGGCACCTGTGCCACTCCTGTTTGCCCGTAGGGGGCCAGGAGGAAAACAGGCGGGTAGCAGCCCGATCGTCACCCCTGCTTGCCCGTAGGGGCCAGGGGGAGAGCCCGCACCCGTCCCTCCCACGGCCAGGGTGCCCCACCTCCGCGTGCGTTGGGGTGCGGAGTCACCCGAGGGGAGTGGCGCCCCCTCGGGTGGCTTGGGGCGGCACGATGGTGTCGTAATCTGAGCCCTACGGGGCGGACGCAGCTCGGAAAACCGTGTGGTAGGTGGCGAGCGAGCTGGCCCTGCGAGCTGGATGTGGAGCCAGGAGTTCTGCTGCTGCGGTGGGCTGATGACCCCCGTGACGGCACAGTGGCATGTGGCTGCAGTTAGCTTCTCTTCTTCTCCCCTCCTCCTCCTTGGCTCGTTTCGTGGAGGCCACCTGGGGACCGTGCCTGGGGGTGGGACCCAACGCGGTGTCGTTCGTGGAGAGCTCGCGTGCAGTCTGCTGTTGCGGCACCTGCCGCTTGCTTGCGCTCTTTTGCCCCTTGGTGCAGGCCGTGTCAGTGTGCACGTAAGTCCTTTGCGTTTTGCACTTGCGTGCTCATCCCGCCCATTCCGCCCATTCCCTCCTTATCTCCGCCTCCTCCTCCTCCCCCTCCCAATCGTAGTCGATGTCTTTCAGGGTCGGCGGCACCGACCATAAAGCCTTCACAATCTTCAGACCCTGCCTCTCGCTCCCGCGCACGCCTCTGCCCTCGGGGATCTCCTGACCCGGGTCAATCAAAACCTGGGTCAGTCGGGCCTTGCATTAGGTCGGTCCTGTTCCCCTACAGGCGGATTTTCGGCGAAAAATTGAACACACTCCACAAATATTCGAAAACTATTCAAACAACAATGATAATACTACTAATAATAACAATATTAATAAAAAGAAATAATAATAATAATTGAAAAATCGTCCCCATGCTATTTTTCGACTATTCATGAATATTCCCACTGTAGAGGGACAGGCCCGACTTAAGCCTCTCCTGCAAGGTCCTGCACCCAAACCCGGGTCAATGCGAAGGATCCTGCAGGGTCGTGCAGGATCCTGCGCCCAAGCCCGGGTCAATGCGGCATGTGGCCCTGAAGGATCCTGCAGGATCGGGCCCTCTGGCTGACCCCCGTTTGCGTTGACCCCCGTCTCAAGGCACCCGATGCCCACTGAGTCTTACCAGCTCCGGCCTGTCCTGTCTGCCCCTCTCCTCTCACCCCCACTGCTTCCCCCGTATCGTTCTCACTTCTCTTCTGCACTCCGCGATGCTCTCCATGCACGCCTCCCGACGCTGCTCACGCGATTCCTGTAGCTCGCCGTCCCTCCGCTATCTCGTACATCCTTCCCTTCTCCACAGGTTGTGCCATTGCCCGGTGGGCTCAGGTCCTTCGTTGGGTGCGCTGCCAGCGCGTTGACGGGCCCCTGCAATCAGCGAACAACAACAAAGAATCCTGGCGAAAGACCCAGCCGTATACAATTGTGAGTACTGTCGTTGCCGGTATCGCTCTCCTCATGGGGCCATGAAGCATACGAAGGGTGTGCCGATATGGGGCGGGGCCGCCATTTGGCCCTACCACTGGGGCGTTAGGTGGAACCCAATATGGGGCTGCGGAGAGTGAGATCTGCGCCGCAAGAAGGCGGGGCCGCCACTGGGGCCTTCGGTGGAGCTCCCTACGGAACCAGGAGGCTCTGTACTGGGTGGGGGAAACGCATGCGAACACAGCCACTGAAGCCTTCGGTGGAGCTCCCTCTGGAACCACGAGGCGCTGCACTGGGTGGTGGAAATGCATGCGAACACAGCCACTGAAGCCTTCGGTGGAGCTCCCTATGGGGCGACGAAGCGCTGCACTGAATGGGGAAAACGCATGCGAACATCGCGACAGGGCCCTCTGGTGGAGCTCCCTATGGGACCACGAAGCGCTGTACTGGGTGGGGGGAAACGCATGCGAACACAGCCACCGGGCCCTTCGGTGGAGCTCCACATGGGGCCACGAAGCGTTGTACTGTGTGGGGGGGCAGCATGCGAGTACCGCCACTGGGGCCTTCGGTGCAGCGCCCTCTCTAGGGGGCCACGAAAGGCTGTGCTGGGCGAAGGAACAGCATGCGAGCACCGCCACTGGGGCCTTCGGTGAAGCTCCCTCTCTAGGGGCCACGAAAGTCTGTGCTGGGTGGGGGAAACGCATGCGAGCACCGCCACTGGGGCCTTCGGTAGAGCTCCCAATGGGGCCAGGAAGCGTGTGAGGGGTGTGCCAACGTGGAGAGGGGGCGGCATGCGAACACCGCCACGGGACCTTCTGTGGAACTCACTCTGTGGCCACGAGACGTGTGAGGGGTGTGCCCAAATGAAGGTGGGGCTGGCATGCGAACCATGCCAGTGGGGCCTCCAGTGGAGCTCACTGTGGGGCCGCGAAACGTGTGAGGGGTATGCCAAATTGCAAAGGGGGCGGCATGCGAACCATGCCGCTGGGGCCTTCGGTGGAGCTCCACATGGGGCAAAACGTGCGAGGGGTGTGAAACGTGTGAGGGGTATGCCAAAGTGGAAGGGGGGTGGCATGCTAACCATACCACTGGGGCCTTCGGTGGAGCCCCCCCCTCGGGGCCACGAAACGTGTGAGCGGTGTGCCAAAGTGGAGGGTGGGCGATAGCAACCCATGCCTCTGGGACCTTCGGTGGAGCTCCACATGGAGCCACGAAACGTGTGAGGGGTGTGCCAAATTGCAGAGGAGGCGGCATGCGAACCATACCACTGGAGGTTCCTGTGGGGCCCTCTATGGGGCCCCGAAAAGTGTTAGGGGTGTGCCAAAGTGTGGGCAGAGGTAAAGGTGGGAGGAGGGAGTAGCGGGAGGAGGATGAGAGGAGAGGAGAAAAGAAGAGAGAAGGGGACGCAGGGACCGTCTCTTCTAAACGAGGACCCAACACCACAGGATGGTTGGGAATGGCTACGCACAGTGGGCAAGTACCAGGTGCGGAAGCTGGGATGGAGAGAGAGAGAGAGAATAAAAAACAGAAAAGAAAGAGATACTGAGAACACATCTATTCCTGTTCATATATTTTCATCGGGCCGGGGACCTCGGAAAAAACGCACACACACACACACCACCTAACGAATTTCCGACTCCCTGGGCTGCTTGATACCTCCCCCGGGCTGCTCGGACGCCCTGCAAAGGGTTCCTTCGGCCTTCCGGCCTCCTCGGAAGGTCCAAAGAGGCCTCCAATATTGCCCAAGACAGCTCGTCGACAGTCCCAAAGAACACCAAAACCTTCACCATGGCTTCCAAACGCCCCAAGAGGCCTCAAAGAGGAGGCAAAATTCATTGATTTGTCAATGGTTTTCGCAGGCTTTTTCGGTTTTCGCTTTTCCGGGACAAGAACGGCCCAAGACGGCCCAGATCGTCCCAACACGGCCCCAGAGGCCCCCCAAAGGGCTCGAAAACGGCCCAAGAGGGCCCCTAGACGGCCCAAGAGGACCCGAAAACTACCAAGGGAGCCCCAAGACGGCCCCAAGAGATCCTCAGGAGCACCCCGAAAGGCTCCCAAGAGGGCCCCAAGAGGCCCCCAAGACAGCCCGAAGACGACACATCACCCCCCCGAACGCATGTCGGACTCCCCGGGCTGCTGGGAAGCCCCTTCCTGGGCTGCTCGACCTGCTGGAAAGCTCCCATGGTGCTGCTCGGACGCTCTTGCAAGGGGGTTATTCGACCTTCCGGCCTGAGGTGTTCAGACCACTCTTTGCTTGAGACTCCCTCGCACAGCTGACTTCGGAGATGCCCTGGTCCATAATGCTCGGGCCAGTTTCGCCTGAGACATCCTCGCAACGTCAACCTCGGATACGCCTTGCCGCGTAGCAATCAGACACGTAGCACCCCGACATGTTCACAAGGCCTCCAATTTTTTCCCAAAGAGAAGCCCTGCCCCAAGGTTGTCCGGCCACTTCGGCTTGAGACCTTCTCGCAACTCTGGGTTCCGGGGTTCCCTGAGCTGAGGTGTTCCGGCCACTTTCGCTAGAACACCCTCGCAACTCTGGATTCCGAGATGCCCTGCCGCAGAGTAGTCCGCCACTTTCACTTGATACATCCTCGCAACTTTGGATTGAGGGATGCCCTGAGCTGAGGTGTTCAGGCCATTTTCGTTTGAGACATCCTCGCAATTCCGGGTTCGGGTATGTCCTCAGCTGAGGTGGTCAGTTCACTTTCGCTTGAAACATCCTCGCAACGCTGACATCGGAGATGCATTGCCCCGTAGTAGTCTGGCTACTTTCGCCTGAGACCCTCGCACCTCTGAGTTGCGAGATGCCCTGAGCAGGAGGTCAGGCCATTAACGCCTGAGATACGCATGTCTATGCGCACCCATAATTACATATAGGTGCGTGCACCAACAAACACCTGCGATTGTCATATAAATATACATACACCTGTTTATATGTAATCTGTACACGCAGATACAACAGTGTACATGTGTGGAATACACATAGATATATGTGCAGAGCGTGCATGCGAGTGCGCGTGTATACATGCATGCGCGCATGTACGCACGCACGCACCCCGCTTGCGCGCGAAACTCGGAGGACCAAGATGCATGGCGCGCAGCACCAATGCAGCCTTGTATATAGATAGAGAGAGAGGGATAGAGAGAGAGAGAGAACAACAACAAACATGTCTCAAAACCTGACGGGAGAAATATAGAGGGAGGCCAACGCTGTCTGGAAGGCTCGCGAAAAGGGCTGCTACAAGAGGCCGCGCGTGCCGAGGAATGATACCGATGATGCTTTCTGTTGCAGCGTAATTTCCACCTGCGCAATCCGATACCGAGGTGGCCTTCACAGTGCCTGATACGTCGGCCGTACGGCACAACTCCTATTCCTCATGAGTGCGATGTGTTCGTAACTGGATGAACGTTTCTTCCTCCACAGCCCCCCACTCCCTCTCCAACGCCCTCCCACCCTCTCCCCCTCCGCCATCCTCTCCCTCCTACAAGGGCTCCCAACTTCGCGCTTCGCGCTGCGCGAATAACTTCGCGCTCTCGCGCCACCTCCCAGGGGAAAAGAAGAGGATGAGGAATCGGAGCCGAACCGCGAAGCGCGCAACGCGAATAACTTCGCGCCCTCAAGGGCGCCCTTGCTCCTACCTCCTCCTGCATCCGTGATCCATTCTGGCCCAGGCGATCCAAGCATCCGGGGAGCCCAGCCGAAGTGCGGATATGGGGAACGGGTCAAGGAACCCGACCCACCCTGGATCTGCAGGATAGAGACCATGACGGTGAGACAGTCCCCCGGAGGGAGTAATCCGCACCCCAGCAACGTACATGCCTGAGCCAAGATCGCTTTGATCTCAAAATTGCGACCGACAGTCCAAGACGGTCTCCAAGATGGCGCAAAGCGTCCCAAATTGGGCCTGGATGACATCCAACATGCCTTCAAGAGGGCCCAAGACGGCCAACAAATGGGTTGACGAGGCATCTGAACTTCTCGAAAGAGCCGTGTCTGGTCGTTGGCTTCCATGATGGTCGCAAGCCCCGAATCCGAAGAGATCCCAGATATCTCCCAAAGTGCCCCAACGTGGCGCTAAGAAGACAGCAGAGAGCCCCAATCAGGCCATTGTTGGAGACTGCATCGGCCGATTCTGGCCCTATGTTGGCCAGTGTGCTGATTGCCGCCGTGAAGCCAGATCCCCTGTGACATCGCCACATGTTTCGCCACATGTTAACTTGGTGTGCACAACGCGAGGTCACCGCTGAGGAGGTGATCGGCACGGCAATCATCCTTGGACATTTCCTGGATGGGCTGGTGGGGATACAGAAAAGATAGTAACTGCCCCCTGTGCAAATGCGGCCGAGATTTGGGCATACTGCGCTACATGCCACCGCCTCGGAATTGCAATCGGATGAAGTAGTTGCAGACGAGGGCGACGTAGACAGCGAGCACAGGTCATTCGGAAAAGGTTGATGGACACAGTGTGCACAACAACTGAAACATAGATGACTCCGTCCCAACAACACGCCGTCGACCCATGAAGTAGGACTGGCTATGACGTAGGACGGATCATGACGTGGATTGGGACCTAGAGGTCCCAAGAACACCTACTCGCACACAACTGTGCACAGCATCCAGAACCGCGGCGCGAAGGCATTGCGAGGAACACCCAGCCTGCTTAGGAAAGGTGTGATCTGTAGCTATAAACAGCCGCAGGACCCCAGTGACAAGGGGGCCTCGCATTAAGCGGTTTGGGGGAGCGAGGCTGAAAGATGGAAATGACAAAAAGAGAGGGAGAGAGAGAGAGAAAGCACACACACACATACAAATAAACTATATATGTATAGAGAGAGAGAGAGCAAGAGAGTGGGGGATAGGAGTAGATACAGCGAGAAAGAGAGAGAGAGAGAGAGACAGAGAGAGAGAGAGGGCGAGAGAGAAACAACTATAGACAAATAAAGAGAATGAGAGACGAACACGTGACAAGGACTCCTTAGCAAATATTATTGGGAGGGCTCCGTCATGAGAAAACGTGGGCGTGGGCTTCTTTATCCAAACTTTATCACTTCAAAAACCTTGGTAAAAGGGCTCCTTTGCCAGGGGCATTTGAGTAAGGGTGCCGTAAACAGCTTCTTTAGTAAATCATTCACTTAAAGAATCCTCAAGCATGATTAGTCTTCAAAATTCCTGAACAATAGATCTCCGTAGTCAGCCCTTTCCCGGTAAGGACTCCTCAATCAGGATTGGTTCAGTAGGCAAGACATCTTCATAAGAAACTGTTTTTCCCAACCATCCTGTGGTGTTGGGTCCTCGTTTCGAAGAGACAGCGCCCCGCGTCCTCCCTCATCCTCCTCCTCCTCCCCTCCTCCCTCCTCCTCCTTCCTCCCCCTCCTCCCTGCGTTTAACATACCCAGTACAGCGCTTCGTGGCCCCATAGGGAGCCCAACCGAAGGTCCCCGGCCGCATGCGTCCCGCACACCCAGTACACCGTTCCGTGGCCCTCCTCCCCATTTTTCCCTGCGTTTCACCCACCCAGTGCAGCGGTTCGTGGCCCCATAGGGAACCCCGCCGAAGGTCCCAGTGCTGCCGGCCGCATGCGTCCCGCACATCCAGTACAGCGTTTCGTGGTCCTCCTCCCCCTCCTCCCTGCCCTTCACCCACCCAGTACAATGTTTCGTGGCCCCATGGGGAGCCCCACCGAAGGTCTCAGTGCTGCCGGCCGCATGCGTCCCGCACACCCAGTACAGCGCTTCGTGGCCCCACAGGAAGCTCCAGCGAAACCACCAGGGGGACCGTCCGCGCGCGTCCCGAAACACCTGATTTTGCATTTTCGCCCACCCAGTATAACGTCTCGTGGCCCCACTGGGAACTCCACCAAAGGGCCCAGTGCCGCCGTCCGCATGCGTCCCGAAAACACAATGTGACATTCTTACGCACCCAGTACAGCGTTTCGTGGCCCCATAGGGAACCCCACCGACGGCCCCACTGGGACTGCCCATATGCGTCCCGAAAACCCAATGTGGCATTTTCACTCACCAAGTACAGCGCTTCGTGGCCCTACAAGGAACTCGGATGCTCCAGTGCCACCGTCCGCATGCGTCCCGAAAACCCAATGTGGCATTTTCACCAGCCCAATACAACGCTCCGTGGCTCCATACGGCACCCCACCGAAGCGCCCAACGGGACCGTCCGCGTGCGCCCCGGAAACTTAATTTGACATTTCCTCCCACCCAGTACAGCGCTTCGTGGCCCCATGGGGAGCTCCACCGAAGGCCCCAGTGCCACCGTCCGCATGCGTCCCCGAAAGCCAATGTGGCATTTCCACACACACGCACACACACACATTAAAACGTTTCGTTGCCCCATAGGAAGCTCCACCGAAGTGCCCAGTGGGAGCGTCCGCGTGCGTTCCATTTGGTACACCACCCACTCAGTACAGCGCTCCCCCCACCCTGTGCAGCGCTTCGTTGCCCCATAGGGAGCTTCATGGTTGGGTCCTTCGCCAGGATAATTCAGTACGCGCTGAACTCCAGAACTTTGATACACCAAATGTCTGACATAACTGCTATTCGTGAACACAGAGCATTTTATATTTTGAATCATGTGCCGGCCTGGGGGCGGAAGAACCGCCCAAACAAGAAAAACGCAACGCACACATTGACCCAGGGCTGCACAGTAGGAACCACACGCAATCGAACACCAAATCTTACAGCCCGTTCTCTATGGGGGCAGCGGGGATGACTAAGTCCGCCGACCCTGTCGGCATGTGCGAAGGGCTTGGCTGTTCGAGTCGTCGTCTCCGTCGGTCGTCGCCTCCGTCGTCTCCTTTCCCTGCAGCTTCCTTCTCATGCTCGTGAGCGAGAGGAAAATCGAGCAGTGTCGTAATCGAGTCGAAGGGAAGCCCCTTCCCTTTGATCCCTTCCCCAGGGGGGGGGTCCCTGGGGGGGGTGGAGGGGCAGATTCGTTTTTCCTCGGGCGGCCTAGAAACCTCGAAAACACTCCAAAGGAGGTCCGAATGCCCAAGATGGCCCCCGAGACGGCCAGAGAGGGCCCCGAGTCGCCCAAAGATCGGCCGAAAACGCCCAAGATAGCCCCAAGACCGTCCAAGAAGCCTCCAAGACGTCCCAGGCCCCCTCCAAGAGACCCCCAGGAAGCCCCAAGAGGCCCCCACGAGGCTTCCAAGCGGCCCCTCAGAGCTTCCCAAGAGGCCCACAAACTACCCCCAAGAGGCCCCCAAGAGCGCTCGTCGTCGTCGTCGTCGCCATGCAGGGTCGGAGGCACCGTCCGTAAGGCCTTCGCAATAGTCCTGTATTGGGGGGGGTCCTTCTATGTTGTACTGTTATGGGTCGTCGGCATTCGGTTTCTCTGTTTGGTTTGTGTTGTTTGTCCTGATGTTGTCTCTGCTATTCAAGTTCCACGCCCCTCCACATGGAAGGACAAGAAGAAGAACAAGAAGGATGAAGAGGAGGAGGAGGACGACGACGAGGACGAGGAGGACCAGCCTCCCGCGCTGGAGGGGAAGAGGTGGAGAAAAGCGGGTGGAGCCTAAGCCCAATCAGCCCATCAACGCCCAAGGCCAGGGGCTGCCCCGCACGGCCTTCTCTTTCCCCTGAACCGAAGTCACTGAAGCAACGGCCGCGCACAGAATGATAATAGAGCGCCCAATGCCTCGAAAACGTCGCCCGCAGCAGCGGCCTCAGAGAGAAACGAATATACAGGATCAGAAGTACAAGTTCTGGCTATCAAAACGAGGCTGCGCACCTCTGTCTGCCCACGGGCACGCGCCGCTTCTGTGCACCGTCCGGCCGCGGAGCACTGGCCGTCGCGAGTTCCCCCGTCTGCGTGAACTAATCTACCTCTCGCGATATGGCGGGACTCTCTGGGAAGACGTTGGCCCAGGACTTCCGTTCGCCCAGCGTGCGAATCACAAGGCAATCGGCAACCTTATTGATATCCACCGGCTGCCGAACGACCGCGTCGTCAATGTCCCGGGATGGCTTCCAGCCCCTGTCGAGCATGGCGGACACATTCCGAATGATACTACAAAGTGCTGGCTCCCAAATTGGGATGGCCAGGGAGAAGTCTGCCTATTCACCACGACGGCCAACGGTTGTCAACCCGCGATGATGGAAAATCTGCCCGCGTTGTCTCCGGCGCTGTCTCGACGCGCTCCGGTGGCATCCGTCCTATGCGGTGTGTCGCCACCCTCTACCGTTTCGCAACCAACCTGTCCAGATGCATCGTGTCTGGCCTCGGTTCCGCGGTTCTGAACGATCTCAGTTATTGCATATGAGCTTTCAGATGCTGGGTAGAGGGCCATACATTCCGTCCGAATCTTACAATATTTCCGAGTAGCGCGCCAGTGCTCCCAATGCACGAGAATCAGCGAATCCCTCCATTCGACAAGGCCGCGAAATGCAAGACATATTTGCTGGACCCTTTCTCCCCCTCCGCTTCTCGCTGTACATGTGTCCGTCTCCCACCATAGGCGACTCCTTATCTGTCGCCCCATGGACAAGCAGTTCATGTCGCCATGCAATGAAATGACAAATTTCTCGCTCCATGTCCCTGTGAAGAAGTCGCGGAAAATGTGAAGATGCAGTGGTCTGGTCCTCATCGTCCTGAACCATCCTTCCAATAAGCGAAGCTGTGCGGGTCATGAACACCGACGGCCGTCGCTTCGACTTACATCGGAACCCAACATCTTCCGCTGGAAAGAGCAATCCCATCGGCGAACACGTATCCGCACAGCTTGGGCTGAATGCCAAATGGAAGCACAATGAGCTGCACCCGCCGAGGGCGTATTGCTGGACATCCGCTGCTCCAGCAACCGCCCTGGCGAACAATGGGTTCGCGCAAAGCACCGCACGCCATGCACATCAGAGACGAGGTGTTCCATCGAAAACCTAACGCAGCAGATGCGCGAGTAAGTTCCCCGACCATCGTTGCAAACTCTTCTGCATATGTAACTAACAAGAGTACGTTGTTTGCCCAACTCAGCAGAACAATTTGGAGGTTCTCAATAAGAAATCCTCTGCCGTCTGCCGTCCACAAGGCTTGCACGTCCGGGAGCGCCCATTCGATTATCATGTTGAAGATTGTTAGTGTTTCTCCTCCTCGTCCTTGCTTCCAACCGCGTTCCAAATCGAACTCCTGGCACGGCATAGTAATTATCCGGTAAACCCATGCGGCAGCTCATGCGAGAGACCTCCCGCAGAAGTGTTGCTGTCAAGTCGTGGAGAAGTCCGCGCCCGAGCATCGCTTGGAACATGCTGTCGCGCTCCACTGTATCGGGTGAGCGGTCGTAAGGAGGTAACGGCCATTGAACTGGCCGCTGGGTCCTGCTCGTATGGCATCTCGAAATATCACCTCAGCTTGTCTGGCGTAAGGTGGGGTAACACTGATGATAAGCTTGTGCGCCCTACTGCCGCGTAGTTCAATGTCATCGATATTGTCAAGAACATTGACGGGAAGGGACCCTTTCAGCTCAGCTACTACGTCCTTAGCCTGGGGCCTCGAAGAGAGCCTCGAAGTACCCGCTGATTTCCGATCCTTCCATGCACCCGTAACCCAAAGTACGTGGGAGGATGGTGGAGTTAGACCTTGAAGAGGTAAACTCCTCCATCTTCTGTATGCGGGTGTCGGCCTGTGTTTGATGATTTTCGACCTCCTTCAAACGCCGGGTGACCGCCCCGAATAATATTGCCTTCAGTTCAGTTCGTAGAGCTCCCACGGCTGTTTCCGTATGCGCATCGATACCGGTCTGCATCTGAGTAGCCCATGCTGGCCTGTCGGAAGAAACCGCTGCAAGCAGAGAAGAATGACCCAAATAATGCTAAGCATGGGATCGCGAGCCATCAATAAACAAAAAAACGACCCAGCAACACCCCATTGACGTCGATCACACGGGCACTCGACAGCCGTGCACCAATGCGGGCCGGCGGAATGAGCGAAGCGATTAAACAATGCGAAGTATGGGATAGCGTACTGCCGCTAGGTGTGCGTCTGCGCCTCATGGCAGCCTTGAGGCAAAAGGGAGCCCCCTTGAGCCAAATGGCAGCCCTTGAGCCAAAATGGGCCCTACTTGCGCCAAAGCGGTGTCCTCAGTAAAGAACCCTCCAGTAAGGGTTGAGTAGCCCAGACTCTTTAGTGATGACTTCTTGGAGATGGATCCTTAGTTCGAGTTTTCCTCTGCTAGGAACCCCATCAGTACGCGAACTGCAGTAAATCCTTGTTGTGGATTCCTTATAAGGAACCCTCACTGCCGAAGCCTCCCTAGGAAACCCTTGCTGGGGAACCTGCAGTCAAGCAAGCCTCGATGTAAAATCCGTACGTGGTCACGCGCGCGTGCTAAGAAGTACATGACGGGATCCTTCCAAGAAATCGGTAACAGTGAATCGTGGCTACTCAACCCTTACTGAGAGTCTCATCACTCAGGACATCCTTACTGAGGAATCCTTGCGCAGCAACCCCGGACTTTGGGCATGCTTCAGGTGCTTGAGCCCACGAGCCTACCGCCTTTCTCCACCTCCTCCTCTCCAGGCGTGGGGGAGTGGTCCTCCTTGTCCTCGTCGTCGCCGTCCTCCTCTTTCTCTTCCTCCTCGTCCTTCTCCTCATCCTCCCCGCAGGCGGGGGGAAGGGAACTGAACAACTAAATACACAATGAAAACTACAAAAACATAACAAGACATCAAAGACCGAAGACCGACTGCTCCGAAACCTCAAAAACACAACGACAACCAAACACATCAAACAAACATAAGCATAGCTAAACGACTTACTCACCCCGCCGCCCCTACAGAGTAAGGGCTGTACGTTTGCTGTGGGGGTGCTCCTTCTGGTGTGGAGTAGTTTGGCCTGGGTATGCGGTTTCTTTTGTTTGTGTTAGGCATGTTGTGCTTGAATGATTTGGTTGTCACTCCCCAGCTGGAGGAAGAGGAAGAACTGGAAGATGATGAAGAGGACGATACAAAAGGAAGAGGAAGGATCATGGGATTGAGGGTGACGAAGTGACGGAGGAGAAGGAGGAGGGCGAAGGGGCGAGAGAACGGAGGAGCGAAACTGAGTTGGAAAGAATGCTGCTTCTGCTCAAACCCTTGGGAGGAGGAGGAGGGGGAGGGGAGAGGCATGGCCTTCAAATGGCCCAAGACAACCCCCCCTCAAAGGGTCCCATGTCTAAAATTACAAAACCGCTCCCAGAACCGTCACATTCTTGACAAGCGCTATCTAAGCATCCGATAACTGTCGCAAAAACGAGATCGAGAGAATGCACATCAAATGGCTATACTCCATTTCTATACCCTTTACTGTGAGACAGCACAATACGCAGAGTTCAACACCAAATGGAGCAAATGGCACATGAACAGAAACACTGCTGGAGGCGCAACGTTGCAAACGGACCTTGTGACCCTTCATCTGGTACAATTGGGTGCCGCTCATTGATTGCCAATACCGCACTTTGCCATCCCCGTGGGCAGTGGCGAACTTGGTACTGGGCGTCAAAACTACGCTTTAGTTATCGGCGTGACTGTCGCTGGTGACATGCGATCTGCTTCTCAATTACACATCTGCCACCATCCGCTACTCATGATCTCATGTCCCAGGCGAGGTAGAGAGAGAGAGAGAGAGACAGACAGAAAGAGAGAACGAAACCAAGGATGAGCAAGGATGGCAACAACAAGATGGCGACACACGAACTGAATGGAACAACAGCTAGCCAGCGTGGACCCCAAACTGTGCGGGATTGCCATGTGTAGGTGGACATCATGCGATGTAAGCTATGTGGTGACAGCTATGTGCTGTAAGCAATGTGGCGTGAGCTATGGAGCTGAACACTATGCGGCGCAAGCTACGTGGTAAGTTGCGTCGTGTGGGCTAGCCCGTGTGAACTCGAGGTGAAGGCTGTGAGGTGCCAGCTGCGTGGTGTAAGCTATGGTGCAAGATAGCTGGTGCAAACGGTGTAACGTATATCTGAGTGTAAACCATGTGGTTTAGGCTGTGTGGTGCAAACTATGTTGTCGAAGCTGTGCCGCGCAAGCTCAGAGCACGGGGCGCCCACGAAGCGCACACGACGCGTCAACGCGGCACAACGGGGAGAAGCCAAGGGCTCTCGACTTCGTGCTTCGCGCTGCGCGAAGCGCGAAGAACTTCGCGCTCTCGCGCCGCCTCCCAGGGGAGAAGAGGATGAGGAAGGGAATCGGAGCCGAAGCGCGAAGCGCGAACAACTTCGCGCCCTCGAGGGCGCCCTCAGAGCACGGGGCGCCCACGAGGCGCGCACGACGCGTCAGCGCGGCGCAGCCCGGGGAGCACCCACCCAGCGCAACGGAGGCGCCCACGATTAGTTCGGGCGTGCCCCCCCCTACAGGCGCATTTCTTTGCAATTCCCCCAAAATGGTAAAACATCATCCGCCGACTACGGTCGGACCTAGGACAGAAGAACATCCCTCAAGAACTTGAGACCCTCCGCCAGCCCAACCACACAGAACATCCAAGGGTACCCTCCCCAGGATGCACAAGAGCATCCAACAAACACGAAGAACACTAGGGTACCCTCCCCGAACCGACCTCGATCTTATACCTTGGTCCGGCTGTATCTGTTTTACTATGTCTGGAGGGACAGGCCCGACTTAGGCCCACGGGGCGCCCGCGAGGCGGCCACGCGGCGCAGCAGCGAGAAAACACACACCCTGAGCGCACGGCGGCGCGCACGCGTGCGCCCACGGGGCGGCACGAGGCGCACGCGTGGCGAGGAGTCGGAGAACCCATGACATCGCCTAAGACAACGACGTAAGAATCGCGAAGTTTTTGATGGGCCCGTCTTCCGCCACCACCAACGCCATAAGTTGGAGGGCGAGGAGGTCCTCCTCTTCCTCCTCCTCCTCCTCCTCCTCCTCTTCGTCCTCCTCCTCCTCGTCCTCCACCTCCCTCCTCCCTCCAACTTATGGTGGTGGTGGTGGTGGAAAACAGGCCCATCCATTTTTTGGGGGGGGGTCACCGGGCGATCCGCACCCCTCAAGGGAGGGGTCACCGGGCGATCCGCACCCCTCAAGAGGGGGAGGAGGAGGAAGAGGAAGGAGGAGGAGGAGGAGGCGGGGAAGGAAGCATACCAACACACTCGGAGCAACACTCAAGCCAACCTGCCATAGGCGAGCCGTCCTGCGCAGCCGACGTAAGAATCACGAAATGCAAGCACTGTTTGAGGAATGAGGCTGGCCAAGGAGAAGAGAAGCCAAATCGTCAACCTGGCGCACGATCCAAAAACGTACTTTGAAGCAGTCGTGAGCAATGCTACGCAATGCAGTGCGAGGCATGGCCAGGAACCGTTGCTTGAGATTGCGTGGCTTTGCTTGGTATTGCTTGGTGGTGCGTGAAATTGCATGGCATTGCGCGATATTGCTTGGCATGCAGTGGCACAGCTTGGCATTGCTCGGCGTTGCTTTGCGTGGTTTGTCAGTGCTTGGCATCGTTGCTTTGCATTGCTTCGCATCGCTTGGCGTTGCTTGACATTGCCTGTAGTTGCTGCTTGGCATGGCTTAGCATTGTTCGGTGTTGCTTGGCGCCGCTTGGCATTGGTCGAAATTGCTTGGCATTGATTGGCGTTGCTTGGCGTAGTTTGGCATTGATGTTCGATAGTGGTCGGCGTTATTTGGCATTGCTTGGCATGGCCATGGATTGCTTGGGAGCGCTTTGTATCGCATTGCTGGCTGCCGTCGCTTGACATTGCTTGGCATTGGGTTGTATCGATTTGCAATGGCGTGTACTGCTTGGCCTTGACTTGCATTGCTTGGCATGGCATTTCTTGCCACTGCCTGGAACTGCTTGGCATACCTTGGCGTCGCTGGGCATAGCTTGGCATTGTTTGGAATGTCCTGGTATTGCTTGGCACTGCGTGGTATTGCTTGGCACTGCGTGGAATTGTTTGGCATTCTCTGGCATTGCCAAGCAACGCCCAGGAACACCAAGGAACCCTGGGAAACGCGGGGGGGCGTCTCCTCAGGCACAAGGCAGAAGACGACCAAAAAACCCTGGGCAATGCCGTCGGGATGGGCCCAGCACCCACCGTCCTTCGCTTACAAACGAGTCAAGCCCCTCAAGCACCACCGACTGCTTGGAAACATACTGCGTTGGGGCGTCCGATTGCGCACGCATCTGGTCCCAGATGAGTCTTCGTTGAGACTCCCGAGGGCGAAAGCACTGTTCAACATAGTGTTCATAAGAAGGACGCCTGTTCGAAACTGTCATGGCCAGCGCACTGGGAGTTCGGCCAGAACTCTGAATATGGAACAGAAAACGCACGACGACCTCACACATCGAAACACCGTGGTGCTGCGTGCATATCTCTTCTTGGCGATTGCTTGGGAAACTAGGGGCGCATGGCAACAAAGTAGATGTGCCACCTACACACGCATGCATCTGCGGCGCATCCATACCCTCAGGCGTGAATGACTCGTGAGTGCGGCTCCTACAGCAGCGTATTCATTTTTGGCACGTGCCCCTGTTCCCCAGAACGAACATTTGACGCGCCAGATGGTTTTTAAGCGGGAATGCACAAGCGGACAATCTAAATTGGAAGCGGTACAGAGATACGGACCCTGCACAATGTCAATCGATCACGACAACTGCGTGCACCACCCGAGTGCCGCTGAACCACCGTCACAGCCCCTGCTCTGGCTTGCAAATTTGGAGACACCCTCTGCAATGCGAGTCCTGATCGGCACGTACACGACGGCATTGACAGGTGAATCGTAGCGTTCATTTGTCCATGATGCCTTGATGACCTGCAACAACGTTGCAATCTGACGCATACCATTTCAACATACGCAACGGATGTAAAGACGAGAAGACTGACAATCACATGCGCAGAGTTTAATCATGACAAGCACAAAGGGATCCAATGGCATATTGCGGCTTACGTGTGCAAGGGCGCGAACGCGGGCGCACGGGACCACCAACCAGGCAACACAAAACAGGTAGCCAGAGGGCTGAGAGAAGGCCTACGGCGTACGGCCCGCGCCTTTCTGCTGCACACTGTAAAAATGCGCTGAACACCAATTGAGATCAATTAGCCGCGCCGCAACTGCACTGACTCCTGACCCTTCCGTTCCCCCTCCTTCCTCCCCGAACGCAAACGAAACTGCCACACTTTTGTACCATCCAAAACAAAGATGGGGATGGGAGAAAGCCGCGAGACTTGAATCGGAATTGAAGCCGACGGTACCAAGAAAGTGCAGATGTGTCTCAAATCTGTTGCGCACTTGATGACGCTGGGCGGAAGGAGAGGCGTCACAGAGCTAGGGCAGCAGCAACACGTGGCCTCGTTTTCATAGGACAAGTTCCCAAATTCTTTCCGAATTCTTTCCTCAGAGAAGGGCGGCGGGGAGGGACAGCATTACAAGGAGCGGGCAAACAATCCTGCAATCAATGATATGAAACATAGCTGGCGGAACACATCTGAATATCAAAACTGAGGTAGCATGCTCGAAACAAGGAGACTCGATGAATTGTTGGACCTGTGTATAGGGGAAAGGCAAACCCAAGGCAGCACTTGCATAACAACCGCAACCAAGACAAACACTGAACACACACAGGCACTTTCGGGCGAATCCAACGACAATTCCTGTGACTATCCCCGACAGACTCCTGTAGCATACGTTCCATACATGCATGCCACTACCGTGTCTTCTGCGGCAACGCGAGGTAAGCTCCGGAATCTCCGCGTAGAACTGATCGACCTGGTCTTGAGGTGGGGGATTGCTTCCTCTCGAAAAACGTATGTTGTACGCTTCCTGGATCATCTCCTGGCGCCTGCAATGAGCGGAGACACATACGCCAAACGTCTGCGGGCCATGTATCCCATGATAGGAGAGGACGAAACACTAGACGGACACAACTAACCACAACTCATGCTATGGTGAACCGGGCGAATCAAATTGCTGGAATTTACTGGCACACCGACCGTGTCGAGGAACACCATCCACGCACGTTCATCTACGGGCAGCTTACCATGCGTTAACTGATGAACGTTCCAAGTCACCACGTGCGAGCATCGCCTACGGCTTCCACGGTTGAACTGAACAAATCCACTAGTGAGATGTTGCTCGCACACGGCCACGTGCAGTGGCACGCAAACATGTCGTCATTGACGACAACAATACTGCAGACGGCAAACTCTCACAGGCGGAATTCAAATTGCATAAAATTCAAACTCTCCGCACACGCCGTCGACAACGTGGGCATGCTGCAAGAAAATAAACGAGCAACACGAACCGGAAGATCGCAACACGCAGACCCGGCGCATGCGTGTGCCGCAGTGCATCCATGAGACTCGCCCTGGAACTCGAGATGGAATTTGCAAGCGTAGCGTGTGCAAGCACAGCGTCGTGCATGGGCGGAACAGACCACACGACGGTGCGAGATGCATCAAATCATGTGCTGCGCATGTACACCTCGAGCGCAGCACACGTCTCCAACCGCCGAGATGCGCGCGCAGCGACGCCGTCGAGGCCGCTAGGCTCGCTGCAAGGCGATGGACTCATTCATCGTGGTGTAGTTCCGCGGGAAGCGGACGATCCCGCCGTTGCTGGAGGCCCGCTGTTGTCAAAACGTTCGCATCCTCGGCAACCGATCCGAGCCAAGCATCGAAAGGTCGCTTGACCTGCGCGGCCGTGCCGCGTTCTGCTGTACGCCGCGGCGTGCCTGCGCCACCTCCCCTCGACTGGCTACGCACCACTAGACTCACGGGGCAAAACTGATCTACCCCAGCGGCATCCCCGAGCCCGCTGGAGATGCGTGGACGCGCAGCTGTGCATAGACGAAGAGAAAGAGACACTGAGATGAGAGCGAGCGAGGGTGATGTAAAGCAAATGTGAGGGATGAATGAGGAAACATAACGCCGAAAGAGTCACAAGGATTACAACAGACTAAAATTGCAAGAATCGGAGGGGGCGCCCGTACTGATAAATAAGCGTCCAACCGTTGTGCATTGCAAGCAACATCCGCTGGCCCCGAACGTTTGGGGCCGGATGTGGATAACTGAATGGGGAAACACGTTGGGCAACACGTAATCTTCCATCCTCTGTCCTTGCCTCTTCGCTTCTCGAGTCATCGCGCCGGCACCTTCAGCGGCGACTGGGCAGGAGATGGACAGTGGGTAGGAAGCTGCAGATGAAACGCAAGCAAGACGAACCGACGCGCGCAAGCAAAACGAACCGATGAAGACACCTTCCTGCTGCCTGCCCGACTCAATATCCGCCCTCTTTCCCTGAATCGCTCTTCTCGTCTGCATCTCAAATCCACCCCGTCCTCCACCATCCGCGTATCCATATTGAGGGGTCCGTTATACACCCGGCTGGCATGGTAGAAAAAATACATGCGAACAGACAAGGAGCATCCGAGATTCCATGATCCATTGAGCTTGTCGTGCGTGCAGCGGAAGGGAAGGAAATGGGACGAGCAGGAGAAAGGGGGAGAACAGTGGAAAAGGAGCAGTAGTGACATGCTCGGATGTTGAATCCTGGCCACGGGCCATTCCTTATCGAAAGGGCGCATCTCTTGCAAATGCCCTCGATATGTACTATCCAAAGTAAAAGACATGCACCAACGGAATCAATCGCCACAGGTATCTGCAAAGTCTCTGGCTTTTGTGAAGATCTTTGCCAAATCCTTATCATAATCGCATCATACCCCATCGTCCACAAATCCAAACGGAATGGCAACAGCCCGCTGTATCATACACCACGAAGGCATTGGGGCGATGTCGTTCACCGCGCTGTCCATCAAAGAGTGAGCGCCTGGAACAGAACTCTTCGGTGGGTAACTGGGAGGCCAAACAAATGAAACCAACAAAGGGTCAAACCAAAAGAGTGGAATCCTCCGTGACGAAGAAGCAATCGTAAATACAATTTCGTGACGAAGAAGCAATCGTAGATACAATTTCATACAAATAACAAAGATCACGTGGATATCTCTCACAGCCTCTCTGGGCTCACACCTCAAGGGACATTTGGTCGCCATACGTCAGAACCGCGGACGATTATTCCATACATTCTGCAATTAGCTTTCTGTGCAAGGTACTGGGACGGGACGAACTCCGGGTTCGCTGAACAGGGGACCCAGGAAGAGAAGGGGGTTCGCGCATCATGGTCCGAAACACGTGCGCAAACGAACGGGCTGGCAAAAACCTTGAAACAGAAACCATGGCACCTCATAGGTTGTCATGTATTCCGTGTCTCTGGCGTTGGTAACCGCACATGTCTAGACCTCACATTCCCTCTTGGACGTCCCCACGAAATACTTAGCCCCAGCGCGCCAGCAATGGACAAACAACAACACACTGATAGACATACAAAATTGGAGCACCGCACGGGTCTTTTGCATCGAAGAATGAGACCCCCTCCCCGGCGAGGAGCGTGCCAGGGGCGGCGCCCGAGGCGCCGCCAGTGGAGTCTAGCGCCGATCCAAGAAATCTTCGCGGCACTCCGGAATACTATGTGTATACAGCGCGTCTTCTGCTTGCATCTGTCTTACTCTCTATATCTATGTATGTATAGATATAGCTGTTCCAAAAATACTCACATTACATATACAAACATATGTACATACATCTATACATATAGATATACATATATCGCGGTGCCGGCCGTTACTGGCCCCGGCCGCCCCCGCCCCTCCCAGGTGCCGTCACGATCCGTGCTGGCGCGGTCTGGGGATGCGTCAGGGATGCCCACGAAAGCTCAAATAACGGATGCCAGTTAGGATCTCTTATGGCACAGCGCGCACCATGCTATGGATACGCCAAAGCCTGCGATAGATGGACGCGGACGGCTAAGCGCAACATTCGGTGATGGACAGACCCCCCTTTAGTAAAACGTGGTTTAGTGAAAACGACCTGAGGCCCAAACCTGGCGGGCGCAAGCCTGGAAAATAACGGCCACGGCGCCCTCTCGAGAACCAAAAACGGACAATTCACTAATCGACGTGTCACTGTTGGGGGTTCTGTCCACCCCCGAAACATAGGGGCTGCCGAGAATCCCACCAGTCCTCCAGGCGCGGGTGATTTAGCGAGCTTTTCCTCTTCCGACCTCCTTCCTGCCCCTCCGTGGGAGGGCTTCGCCCCGCTCCTGCCCTACCCCGCCCCTTGGTCAATGGAAGGGGGAAAGGGGGCGCGACCGATTGGAGCGTCCAAGATGGCCTCGACGAGAAGGCACAAATCCGCCGACCCCTTGGGGCCCATCGGCGTCTGAGATGCTTCCCCCTCCCAAAACCCCTCCCCCGGGAGCCCAGTCTGGACGATTTGGAGAGGGGGGGTCCCCCGGGAACTGCTGGAACGCGCCCCGGGGGACAGGCCAAGAGGGCCCCAAGAGGCCGTCTGGACGGTCCACGAGGGCCACGATCCAAAGCGCTCGCGCTGGCCTAAAGACAGTCCAAAAGGCCCCCAAGACGCCCCAAGAAACCCCCATGAGGCGTCCCAAAACAGCCTCCAAGAAGAGCAAAAATCGTCTCATTCCTATGGGGAAGCGTGCATTTTTAGTACATTCGCGTCTTGTGCGCCCACGACGTCTCAGACGGCCCAAGAATCCTCGTAGATCGCCTAAAGACAAACCAAGAAGCCCAAAGAGGGGCCCCCGACGACCCAAGAAGGCCCCCAAACCGCTCCAGAAGCCCCCAAGACAGCCCGGGGGGGCCCAGGGACAGCCCCAAAAGGAAGCCCAGAGGGGGAACCCGAACGTACATGTCGAGCATTCGACTCCAAAGCGCTCCATTGCCCCCAACAAGCCCACAGGGAACCCCGAGAGGCCCCCAAAAAGCCACCACGACCCACGAGACCCCATCTGCCATCCGCGTGGCCTCGGTCCCGCATCCCAGGAACGGTGGCGGGATGTGCCGAAGGCCATTCGATCCGCCGCCCCCTGTTGATTCATCACAGGGGTGCTTGGCGTGCTGAACTTCTTACGGTTTTGGTTTTGGTTCTTTTTCAAACAACTCTCCCAATGAGCTCCGGCGTGTCCCGCCGGGGTCCCAGGAGGATGCCGAAAGATCTTCCAGAGGTGGTCGCAAAGGGTTTTTCCGTTCCAGACGGCTCCAAGATGGCCTCCAGGATGCCTCCAAGACGGCCAAGATGCCCTCCGAGACGGCTAAGATGGCCCCAAGATGCCTCCAAGACGGTCCAAGAGGCACCCAAGACGGCCTAAGATAGCCTCAAGATGGCCCAAGACGGCCCAAGAGGCCCTCAAGAGGCCTCCAAGACGGCCCAAGAGGCCTCCAAGAGGTCCTCCAGGAAGGCCCGAAGAGGCCAAAATCGTTGATTTCCGCTTGGTTTTTTTTTACAGATTTGGGCATTTGCCCATTTTCGGCTTTCCGACGGCCCAAGACGGCCCAAGAGACCTCCAAGATCGCCCAAGAGGCCTCCAAGGTGGCCCCATGACGGCCCAAGAGGCTCCCACGACGGCCCCAAGAGGGCCCGAAGACGACCCAAGAGGCCGCCAAGACGCCCACGATGGCCTCCAAGACGCCCAAGATGGCCTCCAAGACGGCCCCGAAGCGCCCCAAGAGGGCCCCAAATCGGTCCAGAAAGGCCCCCAAGACGGCTCCCGACGGCGTCAGACGTGCCAGGAACCCACCAAGATGGCCGAAGTTGGCTCGAAGCTGGCCCAAGACGGCCCAAGAGGCCCCCAAGAGGGCCTCCAGGAAGGCCACACCCTGCGAAATTCTTAAGAAATCATGGGTTAAGAAATTCATAGTCTCAGAACTTGAATAAAAACCCAACATTTCTATTAAAATCTTAAGGTGTACATTGAAACCTCTAGAATAATCGAGGCTCTGCCCGAAAACATAAGTTTTTTTAAGCATCGCCTAAGGTGCAGAAGAGGCTAAACGCATGGATTTTCCTAAGGCTTTCGACGGATTTTGACAGTTGCTTCTTTTCGGCCTTCCGACGGCCCGAGACGGCCCAAGAGCCCCCAAAGATCGCCGAAAGATCGCCCAAGAGGCCTCCAAGATGGCCCCAGAACGGCCCAAGAGGGCCCCAAGACGGCCCCAGAAGGCCCCCAAGACGGCACAGGAGGCCTTTTAGACGGCCAAGATGGCCTCCAAGACGGCCCTGGAGCATTCCAAGAGGGCCCCAAGTCGGCCCATAGAGGCTCCCCAAACGGCTTCCGACGGCGTCAGACGGACCAGGAACCCACCAAGACGGCCGAACATGGCCCTAAGATGGCCCAAGACGGCCCAAGAGGCCTCCAAGAGGGCCTCCAGGAAGGCCAGAAAAGGCCAAAATCATTGATGTCCCATGGGTTTTTGAAGGATTGTGGCATTTGCATTTTTTCTGCCTTCCGACGGCCCGAGACGGCCCAAGTGCCACCAAAGATCGCCCATGAGGCCCAAGACACGGCCCCAAGAGGCCCTCAAGACGGCCCAAGAGGTCTCCAAGACGCTCAAGATGGCCTCCAAGACGGCCCAAGAGCCTTCCAAGACGTCCTCCAAGAAGGCCCGAAAGGGTCAAAATGGCTTCCAGACAGCCAAGATGACCTTCAAGATGCCCACGTGTTCCCCGAAGGCTTTCCAAGCCGACTCGGGGAACACGTGGTCCGATAGTTTGGCAGGTCTGGCCTCAACGTTCGGCCACATAGTCGCTTCCAAAAAGGCAGGGGGCGGCGGTGATTCGCCGTAGGCGTCTCCGATAATCCCCCGCCAGGTATTCAAACAGATGCTTGCCAGCTGTGCACGTGGGTTCTCCCACGCTCCCCTTGTGCACGGCGAACACTGAATAGGTCAGCCGCTGAAATCACTACTGCCAATGCGGCCTGTGCCGCGATTGCCGTAGGCCACGGGGGGCATTTTTCGCGAGCGCGCGGCAGATTGTCCAAGAGGGCCTCGACACGCCCCACATTTCGCTCCAAAGCGCCCGCGACGGCTCCAAAACAGTTTTTGATAGATGCCCGCCGGTCGTCAGTAGACGTGGGTTCTCGCCCGTTCCCCATGCGCGCAGACACTGCGAATGTCAGCCGCGGACATCCCTACTGGCTGTGCGGGCGGTGCCGCGACTGCTGGGGGGCCGGGGCATCCCCTCGCGGGCACGCGATACACTGTCCGAGAGGGCCCCCGCACGCACCACCTGTCGCTCCAAGACGCCCACGACGGCTCTAAAACGGCCCCAGAAGCCCCGCAAACACTCGACAAGAGCCCCACACAGCTTTCCCAGAGGGCTTCCTAAGGCCACGTCCGCCAATGTCCCACGGATTTCGAGCGTGCTTCGGGCTCCCATCTTCTCTAATATCAAACCTTCCCACTACCGCGCCACGACGGTCGCACTGGCCACCAAAAAAGCCTCGAACTATTGCACGAAACTTCGAATACAAGCTGGTGCGGGCGGTGCCGCGGTCGCTGGGGGCCGGGGGGAATCTTTTGCGAGCACGGGATACAGTGTCCAAGAGGGCCCCCGCACGCCTCTCATCTAGCTCCAAGACGCCCACGGCGGCTCCGAAACGTATTTTGACAGATGCCCACCGTCTGCAAACGTGGGTTCTCGCAGATGTCCCCCTAAGCGGCCCAAAAGTCTGCCTCAGATGCCTCCAGCATTCGAGTAGGCGATCGACAACAGAACTGATTCACCCCAGAATTCATTTTCCTTATCGGATCCACTGACAACTTGTGGAACTTGCGTAAATCTACCAATATTCTACGTAAGTGTGTTTGAGATTCGACGTGGAAGCCAAGTCTGGAGCAAATGAATTCAAAGCATAAGGCAAAGGAGCCGCGAGATGGCTGCACGGAAAGCTCCGAAAGGGGGAACCCGAGCCCGTATTTCGACGCCTCGGCACCCCAAGGCCCACAAGAAGCCTCCACGGAGCTCCTGCGAGCCCCCCACGGAGGCCCCCGCGAAGCGCCCACAAAGGCACCAAGAAGCTCCGAAAGGCGCCTAAAAAAGGCCCTGAGGAGCAACACGCCACAGCCGCGGCGGCTCGGTTGCCTCAAAGACACCCGCCGCGTCCCCCAGGGGGTCGGCGGCGCGGCGTGAACGCAAGACCCAATAGTCCACGTCCAGAAGTGACGTGTTGCCGGAGGCAGGTCCGCGGATGCTGCAATGCAACGTATCAAATCGATCCACATCTAGAACACATTCTACGTACTGCAGTGTCGCGGAGCGGAAGCCCGAATGCAACGTGTCCAATGTACTCAACGGTTGCACAGTTTCAGCGTAGCCCATTATTACATTATGGTACATGTTGCACTGTGTTGCATTATTACGTCTCCCCCCCCTACCCCCCCCTGGAGCCGCGCAGCGCCGTTCCAAACGTGGAGGCCCTCATTCTGGGTTTCCAGACCTCCAAAAACCGATGGAACATCAACGAATTCGGCCTCTTGGGCCTCTTGAAACTCCACGAGGGCCTCAAGATGGCCCAAGATGGCCCCAGGACGGCCCAAGTCGCCCCCAGGACGGCCCACGATGGCCCCAAGAGGGCGCATGAGGCCCCCAAGACGGCCCAAGAGGGACCCAAGAGGACCCCAAGGAGCGCCTCCAGAGGCCCACATCTGTGATAGATTTTGGCATTCTCGCCCTCTTCGACACTCAGAGGACCACGACGGCCCAAGCAGCCTCCAAGAAGCCTCCGAGACGGCCCGAGAGGCCCATTAAGGGAGCCCCAGGACGGCCCAAGAGGGCCCCGAGACGGCCAACAGATGCCTCCAAGAAGGTCCAAGGGGCCCCAGGATGGCCCAAGGGGCCCCAAAGAGAGCCCCAAGGCGGCAACGAGAGGCCTCCAAGATGGCCTCCGAAGGGGCCAGACGCCGCAAGAGCGCCCCAAGACGTCGCAAGACGTCCCCAAGAAGCCCCAAGAGGCCCCAAAGCGGCCCCAAAGACGCCCCAAGATGGCCCCAAGAGGCTTCCAAGAGGCTCCCATGAGCCCCCCAGCAGGCCGTCCAGAAGACCCAGGCCTCAAGACGGGACAAAACGGCCCCAAGACGGCCCAAATTGGCCCCAAGAGGGCCCATGAGGTCCCCAAGACGGCCCAACAGGCCCCAAGAGGATCCCCAAGAACGCCTCCAGAGGCCCAAATCATTGATATTCCGTTCGTGTTTGATCGATTTTAGGGTTCTCCCCTCTTTCGGCTCACAGAAGGCCATCATGACGGCCCAAGCGACCTCCACGAAGGCCCCAAGGCGGCCCAAGAGGCCCCCAAGAGGGCCCCAAGACGGCCTAAGAGACCCCGAGACGGCCAAAAGAGGCTCCGAAGACGGTCCAAGACGGTCCATGAGAACCCCAAGAGCCGCAAGGCGGCCGCGAGAGGCCTCCAAGATGGCCCCCGAGGAGGCCAGACGACGTAAGAGCGCCCCAAAGCGGCTCAAGACGTCCCCAAGAGACCTCAAGAGGCCCCGAAGAGGCCCCAGGGAGGCCCCAAGAAGCCCCCGAGAGGCTTCCAAGAGGCCCCAAGGAGGCTGCCACGAGGCCCCAGAACGACTGGACTGCACGTGCTCCGGACGTGCACCCCGCAAAGCGGGAGGGACCACTGACTCTCCTAAGGTGTTGGGCACATGTTGGCCTACTGGAGGGGGAGGGGGCACGCTAACAGAGGATCCTCCCCCCTTCTGTCATCGACCTCCTCCGCGATGGCCCCAAGATGGCCCCCAAGGCTCCCCAGAGTGCCCAAGGAGGGCCCCCAACGGCGCCCCGAAGGCCCAAGAGGCCCCCAAGAGGTTCCCATGAGGTCCGAAAGAGGCTCCCGAGAAGCCACAAGAGGCTTCCCCGAGGCACCCAATGCGCTTCAAGCGGGGACCGCCAAGAGGCCCCCAAGACGCCCCAGGAGTACTCCAAGAAACTCTCAAGAGGCATCCGAGGAAATTCCGAGAGGCATGTAAGAGGCCTGTGGCCGTTCTGCTCGCCCACCTCCTCTTCCAATTTCTCCTCTTCCTATTTCTCCTCCTCCTCCTCCTGCTCCCCCTCCTCCACAGCATGCTCCTCCACATCCTTGATCAGGGCAACACCCCTGGGCATCGTTTCTGGATAGGGGGTTACGCGAGACATGTGGGATAGAGTACAATTTCCCCGATCCTCTCCCTTCCCTCCTCCGTTTCCTCTTCGTATCCCTCCTCTTTTTCTCGTCGTCGTCCTCATTGCATTGCAAGGCGCTTGACACAAGGCCGTCGACCCTGTCGGCATGTGGAAGAGGCTGTTCCGTTTGACTCGTCTCCGTCGACGTCGTCGTCGTCGTCGCCGATCCCTCTCTTTCCCTGGCCTCCAAAACTGCCCCCCCCCCCCCTCGGAGGCCTCCGAGAGCGCTCCGAAGAGACCCCAACAGAATCCCTGAGGACTCTGGCCCACGTCAGCGTCGCCGTCGTCGTCGTCGTCATCGTGGTCATGGTCGTCGTCGTCGTCGTCGTCGTCCCCCTTTAGGGTCGGCGGCACTGGCCGTAAGGCCTTCGCAATAAAGGAGTTAATCGCGGGGCAGTCGGGGCCAGGCCAGCATGACCTGGTTGATTACATGAATGCTATTGATTCGTGATCTGGGAGGGTTCTGCCCTCTCCAGCAGCCTCTTCCTCGTATTCCTCATCTTGTCGTCTTCTTCCTCCCTCTCGCGTTGCAGAGCGTTTTGCTGCACAACATCGTGCGCACCATGTTGCTGGGGTGTGTGCACAATAGCGTAAGCAAATGAGATACACGTGTGCCATCCCCACCTCCCATTCAACCTCACCAACGGCGCACTGATTTCGCTGCTCTGAATGATGGAGCTACGATCGAGAACATCAGGCTGGAAATCTTAAACAATCCAGGGAGCTGGACACACAGCGGAAGCGGAAGTCTGCCATCGTCACGGGGCGACCCCACAAGGGCGGCAGGCGCGCCAAACGCGCTGGCCTCCAGGGAGGCCGCGCTAGCCCTCCAGAGCTGGAAACACAAACGGATGGACTCACACGCGGAGCATGCATCGGCCATTTGCTGGGTACGCGTGCGGATGGCCAGCGTATTTCGCCGCACCATGGCCGACTCCCTGGAAGGACATGCGGCGTAGTGTTGGAGGCATGGAACTGAGCACCAACACCAACACAAGGGGTTGCCTCCACAGGGAGAAGACGCTCCTAGATTTTTATGTTTGTGGTAATATTTCGGTCACCTCGGCAACCATAACATTACCACCATCACCGAGATCGGGATCTCCTTCCCTCGGTGGAGGCACACCGTCGATATTGGTGTTGGTGTCAACCTCTAGGCCTGCGATATTGTCTATCCACCTCTCGCCTAGGCTGTGCGCCGACATGGAGGTGGACATGCGTGCGGACCCTGCCACTGGGGCCTTCGGTGGAGCATCCTACAAGGGCCACGAAACGTGTGATGGGTGCGTCGAATAGGGTCGAAACTGCATGCGGACCCTGCCACTGGAGACTTCAATGGAGTACCCTGCAGGGGTCACGAAACGTGTGAGGGATGCGCCGACATGAAAGTGGAACTGCATGCGGACCCTACCACTAGGGCCTTCGGTGGAGCATCCTATGAGGCCACGAAACGTGTGACGGGTGCACCGACGTGGAGGTGGAACTGCATGCGGACTCTGCCACTCGGGCCTTCGGCGGAACACCCTATGGGGCCACGAAACCTGTGAGGGGTGCGCCGACGTGGAGGTGGAACTGCATGTGGGCCCTGCCACTGGGGCCTTCGGTGGAGCACCCTACAGGGGTCACGAAACGTGTGAAAGGTGCGCCGAACTGGAGGTGGAACTGTATGGGGACACTGCCATGGGGCCTTCGGTGCAGCACCCTGCAGGGGCCACGGATCCTGCGAGGGGTGCGCCGACATGGAGGCGGAACTGCATGCGGACCCTGCCACTGGGGCCTTCGGTAGGAGGAGGGAGGCGGGAGAAAGGAGAACGCGGCGCGCGGTCTCTGCAAAGCGAGGACCCAGCACCACAAGACTGCTGGGAAAGAACTGTCTAACCACACGGCTCCACCCAGAGGTCCGATGCATTGATATGGTAACAGAGGGCCCGGAGGGCCCAGAAGTCCCGACCGTTTCCCAACGGCCGGCCCCGCATCCCGAACTGATGTTTGACTGTCCCGTGGAGCAGCGAAGGTCCCCAGAGGCCGAAAACTACGAAACGCCTCCGCGTTGAATCCCACCAGCCCTTCTAGGCGACAGGTAGTCTGAGGGTGATCTCGTTTTCTTCCACAACCCCTCTTCCATTCGGGGAGGGGAGCCCTTCCCTTCCTTCCCTGGAGCTTTTCGGGAGGGGGACCGATGTGTCAGATGGTGATGTTTCGGCCCGTGGGAGAGCCAATATTTGACACCCATCACGAGGATCGTGGCCCCCGAGGGGGAGGCAGAGATCGAAGACACCCCTTCTTTTGACCGACCGCCTTTAGGATGGCACCAAGAGGCCTTCCAGGGCTCCCAAGAGGCCCCCAAGAGAGCTCCAAGAGCGCCCCAAGAAACCCCCTGAGCGGCCCCCCAAGAGGCCCAAGAAGCTCACCCGAGGCACCCAAGATGCCGTCTCGTCCTCACCCTCCTCCTCGTGCTCCTCGTCCTCATCCTCGTCCCCTCATCGTCCTCATCCTCGTCGACCTCCTCGTCCTTATCCTCCTCGTCCAATTCCTCCTGTTTCTCCTCCTCCTCCTCCTCGTCCTCGCGTTCTCGTCTATATCCTTCGTCGTCTTCCTCCTCCTCCTCCTCCTTCTCCCCCTTCTCCTCCCCCTCCTCCTCATCATCCTCCTCGTTCTCATCCCCCCTCGTCTTCGTCCTCCTTCTCCTCCTCCTCCTCCTCCTTCTCCGCCTCCTCTTCGCCCCCCCTCACGCGGGCCCGGGGATGGCCCCAACACACCGTCCAGGCCAGCCTCCCTCGCTGTTTGACTATGCGTGTCTCTTCATCTCAAGCCCCCGTCAGCCCTCATGGGCATCGGTTCTGGATGGGCTGGCGGAGATGCGCGAAGCGTCAAGAATTGCTCAATGCGTCGGAGGTGACACACCCAGACGCACTTGAAAAGACATACAGTCAAAAACTGTAATAAGGACGCGCGGTAAGGACGCAAGACCTTTGGAAGCCGCAGTTGGGATCTTTGGGGCGGCGGGCGACGAAAACCCCAAGGACGCAAGAGCGAGGAAGAGCAAGGACGCAAGGGTACCCTGAGCAAAGTCGAGCGTCTTATTAGGGTTTTTGACTGTACCCCACGGGTGGCCTGGACACCTGAAAACACGTCGTTCCAGCTCGGGACAACCACGATAGATACCCCCCCCCTGGGTGACGTGGACACGCAATGTCACACGGCTCCAGCGCGGGACCACCATGTTAGATATCCCCCTTGGGTGGCACGGGCACGAGACAACACGAGATAACACACCCAGACGCACTTGACAAGGCATCGGGGAACCACCACCCGTGCCAAACCAACGGCGCGCCCGCACAGCTCGGTCACCCCTCCCGGATGCCGCCCGGGGTTCTCAGTCCCTGGAGGACTGGCCCCATAGACATCTCACGGGGTCCGTCCTCGGGCCAGCGGCGCCTCGGCCTCCTCCTCCATCTCCTCCTCCTCCTCCTCCTCCTCCTCCTCCTCCTCCTCCTCCTCCTCCTCCTCCTCCTCCTCCTCCCTCCCCCCTCCCCCTCGGGCGCCGCACGCGGCGCGCTCCGCGCGCCAGGGACCCTCCCCCTCGGGCGCTGCACGCGGCGCGCTCCGCGCGCCAGGGAGAGGGCTCCAACACCGATCCAAGAACTGCTGCCTGTGCAACTGTTCTGCTTCAATACTGGAATCACCGGGGCGTCAGCGCACTGCAGCCGTGAGCCGATGCATCCTCCACTCGTCATTCTCTCTGGCTGGATCTCGCAAAGTCCTGGATCTCGCAACGTCCTGGTTTCGGAGCAGGGTGAAATGGGAAAACCGCAGCTCAGTGTTGGTCCCCAGACCCCTCCCGCAATCCAAACGCACCAATGTTCCGAGCTGCATCCGCCCGTATCGAAAAGGCCCCCCCCCAGAAGGCCACCTAGCGTTGTCTCAACTCGCTCTCCTCTGAAGCTTTCCAGAGCCCCGATATCCTGGCCGCCAGTCCAGCCCGGAGCGATCCGTGACTGCCCCGTGGCCCAGGAGGAGCCCCGAGGCCGCCACCGGAGGACCTGCAGAGGCTTGGCCGCCAACCGCTGTCTCTCTGACCAGACATTGGAGGCCTGGAAATGGGCACCAACACCAAAACGGGGGGTTGCCTCCATAGGGGGAAGGTGATCCAAGATTTCGGTGTTGGTGGTAATGTTTCGGTCACCTTGGAAGCCTGAATATTTCCCACCATCACCGAGATCGGGATTTTCTTCCCTCGGTGGAGGCACACCGCCGATATTGGTGTTGGTGTCAACTAGACATCAGAAGAGCGGCGAATGCTGAACCTATCAGCATCGAATCGGAGTGCACGGCGAATCGGAATGTGCGGCGCATCGAATCGGATCCGCTACACCAAAATGCACATCAACGCCGTGCTCACATCGGGCCGCATCGGATCGCCCGGAAATCGGCATCGAATCGCACCGAGCGTGCGACATCGGTATCGAATATTGTCATCGCTCGGACGTCAACTCCCCGTGCACTGCTCGGTTTCGTGCGTGCATTTTTTCACAAGATGAATAAGAATGCTCCTCCATTGTCCTCGCCGCGAAAAAATGCACACGTCCGAGCGATGCCAAGGAATTTGATCGATCGGATCGAAATGTGCCCTGGCGTGTGGGCCGAAAACAAGCGACCCGCGGTGGGGAAGAGGGTACTAGATGTCGCCGACGTTGAACACCGTAATTTGCCCGTCGCTGTAGCCAACTGCTCCTTGCTGCCCGTCCAGCATTAATGCCGATGAAGTTACTGTACCTCTCCGATCATCGGCCGTAGTCTCCTCCATGTCGCTGCTACGACTGCGCGTAGCGTGCCATTACCTCCCGTCTGAGTACTCTGAACTATCCTGATCGTCAGGCCTCCTCGCTTGCTTGAAAATGGAATCCACCGTGACGGATATGCGAACGTCGGTTACGAGACTAAGGTGGGAATTCCCTGGGCCCCCCCTCGACCCCCCCAACAAAAACACATAATTACCCGGACGAAGGACCCAACCATACACAACTGTGAATACCGCATTGTGGGTACCGCTTTCGGTGAACCTCCCACTGGGGCCACGAACCGTGTGAGAGGTGTGTCGAGTTGGGTGCGGTGGTGTAATGCGAACCCTCCCGCTGACGAACCGTGTGATGGGTGTGCCGAATGTGACGCGGTGGTGCCATGCTGACCCTCCCACTGGGGCCTTCGGTGGAGCATACTCTGAGGCCACGAACCGTGTGAGCGGTGTGCCGAATTGGGCGCGGGGGTGTCATGCGAAACCTCCCACTGGAGCCTTCGGTGGAGCTCCCCATGGGGCCACGAACCGTGTGAGGGGTGTGCCGAATTTGGCGCGGTGGCGCCATGCGAGCCCTCCCTCTGGAACCTCCGGTGGAGCTCCCCATGGGGCCACGAACCGTGTGAGGGGTGTGCCGAATTTGGCGCGGTGGTGCCATGCTAACCCTGTCACTGGGGCCTTCGGCCTATGGGGCCACGACCCGTGTGAGGGGTGTTCCGAATTGGGTGCGGTGGTGCCATGTGGACCCTCTCACTGGAGCCTTCGGTGGAGCATACTCTGAGGCCACGAACCGTGTGAGCGGTGTGCCGAATTGGGCGCGGGGGTGTCATGCGAACCCTCCCACAAGAACCTTCGATGGAACACCCGATTGGGCCACGAACCGTGTGATAGGTGTGCCGAACTGGGCGCCGTGGTGCCAAGCGAACCATCCCACTGGAGCCTTCGGTGGAGCTCCCTCTGGGGCCACGAAAGGTGTGAAAGTTGTGCCGAATTGGTTGGCGGGATGCAAGTGGGGGGATAAGTCCAGATGGGGATAGAGGCGCAATCGAGGTACAAATTGTACCCACGCCCCACGGAGAAGGTACAATTTGTACCGACGCCACGCAGACAAGGTACAAATAGTACTTTTGACAACGCCCGCGACATGTGCGAGGATGTTAACGGGGGGGGAGAAGGTACAATTTGTACTTGCAGCCCGAAGAGAAGGTGCAAATTGTACCCCAACAAAACGGTACCGGATACTCATCCCCCCATGTCCTGATCCCCCCATCGCCATCCGGCCGAATTGGGTGTGGTGGCGCCATGCGAACCCTGGCACTGGGGCCTGCAGCAGAGCTCATTATGGGGCCACGAACCGTATGAGGGGTGCCGACATGGGCGCGGTGGTGTCATGCAAACCCTGCCACTCAAACCTTCGGTGGAACATGCTCTGAAACCACGAACCGTGTGAAGGATGTGCCGAATTGGGTTGTGCCAGATTGGGCGCGGTGGTGCCATGCGAATCCTCCCACTGGAGTCTTCGTTGGAGCCACCAATGGGGCCGCGAGGCGTGTGAGGGGGTGTGCCGCATTGAGCGCGCTGGTGCCATGCGAACTTTCCCGCTGGGGCCTTCGGTGGAGCTCCCTATAGGGCCACGAACCGTGTGAAGGGTGTGCCGAATTGGGCGCGGTGGTGCAATGCGAACCCTCCAACTGGAACCTTCGGTGGAAATCCCCATGGGGCCACGAAGCGTGTGAAGGGTGTGCCGAATTCGGCGCGGTGGCGTCATGCGAACCCTCCAACTGGAGCCTTCGGTGGAACTCCCGATTGGGCCACGAAACGTGTGAGGGGTGTGCCGACTTGGGTGCCGTGGTGCCATGCGAACCTTCCCGCTGAAGCCTTCGGTGGAGCTTTCTATGGGGCCACGAAACGTGTGAGGGGTGCGCCGAAGAGGGCGCGGTGGTGCAATGCGAACCCACCCACTTGAGCCGTCTTGGAGCTCCCTATGGGGCCACGAAACGTATGAGGGGTGTGCCAACATGGTGGGCATGCGAAAAGCAGAGGAGGAGGAGGAGGAGGAGGAGGAGGAGGAGGAGGAGGAGGAGGAGGAGGAGGAGGACGAGGAGGACGAGGAGGGGCGGAGGAGACGCGGGGACCGCCTGTTCAAACACTACAGGATTGTTGGGAACAGTAATCAATAACATAATATTGTCGGTTCCCCCCCCAATGGGAAAAGTAAGAGGCAATCGGAAAAGGGTGGGCGACCCTCCCAGAGATGAGGGTGGCCAACGAAACCAAGCTTATCCATACGAAGGGCCCAACCACATGCAGTTGTGAGCATCGTCGTTGTGGATATCGCCTTCGGTGGAGCCCCTTTATGGGGCCACGAAGCATGTGCGAAGGTCGCCACTGGGGCCTTCGGTGGAGCTCCTTATGTGGCCACGAAGCGCTCACAGAGTGGGGGGGGGGGGGCGCATGCGAACACCGCCACTGGGGCCTTCGGTGGGGCTCTTATGGGGTCGCGATGCGTTGTACTGCGTAGGGGAGGGACGGGTGCGAACACCGCACGCCGCCACTGGGGCCTTCGGTGGAGCCCCCCTTGGGGCCACGAAGCGCTGTGTTGGTTGGGGGAAGCGCATGCGGACACCGCCACTGGGCCTTCCAGTGGAGCTCCTTATGGGGTCACGAGACGTTGTGTTGGGTACTGGGTGGGGGAGGCGCACGCGGACACCGCCACTGGGGCCTTCACTGGAGTTCACTATGTGGCCACGAAACGCTGTGTTTGCTGGGGGATCGCGTGCGGACACAGCCACTGGGGCCTTCGGTGGAGTTCCCTATGGGGCAACGAAGCGCTGCAATGGGTGATGGAAACGCATGCGGACACCGCCACAGAGGCCTTCGGCGGAGCTCCGTGTGGGACCACGACACGCTGTACTCGGTAAAGGAAGCGCATGCGGACATCGCTACTAGGGCCTTCGGTGGAGCTCCCGATGTGGCCACGGAAAACCGTACTGGGTGGGGGAAACGCATGCAGGCACCGCCACTCGGGCCTTCGGTGGAGCCCCCGTCATGGGGCCACGAGACGCTGTACTGGGTAGAGGATATGCACGCGAAGCATGCCATTGGGGCGGTTGGTGAAGTTCCCTACGGGGCCACGAAACGTGTGAGGGGTATGCCAAAGCGGACAGGAAACGGAATGTGAACGCCGCCGCTGGGGACTTGGGTGGAGCTCCGTGTGGGGCCACGAAGCGTGTGATGGGGCGTGCCAAAGTAAGGTGGAGACGGAAGGAAGGAGGAGAGGGAGGAGGAGGAGGAGGTGGAGCGTACCCAAAGGGGTCTGCAACATCACAAAGCAAATCCGCACCCCGTTCGACGAGGAGCGAGCGAAGGCAGAACCCCCGTAAACAGTAACCTCGCCGAACAGGAAGTACAGGGAAAGGTAGACGACCCACAACCAGTCCATCCTTGGGAATGGCGGAAGCTCATCGTCTGCCAAGCTTCCCCGAAAGATGTCAGCCAGAGAGCCCTCTATGAGGTCGTGTGCAATGTCATCCACGTTCAGGTGGTCGAACTTGGAGTGGTCGATCGGCCTCGCTCTGGGCTCGATGCGCGGAGGCGCACCAATAGAACAGGCTGCCTGCGACTGCGAGCAAGACGGGGTCAGTGGCGCAGAGGCGGCATCGTCGATCAGCCGCCCACCTGGGTGAGAAAACACACAATCACGAATGTGACAATCACGACCACATCGGCACATAAGAATACGTGTAACGCCGACGCGGGTCGAACTCGAGGCACGGCCTCTGGGCCCAGGCTGCAAACGGGGCGGCGCGGAAGTGGCGCAGTCCAGCTTTTGTCCCAGCAGGGCCAGCTGCGCCTGGAGGGCCTGAAACGATTCCCAAACTCTTCACGCATGTACTCCACTGTCTGCTCCCCGATGTCCGCGCCCCTCGCGCTGGGATGATTTGGAAGTGATCTCATGCCAGCGCCGACCCGCTCCGAAAGCACAGAAACCGGCTATGGTCTCCGACAGCTCGTCGAGTCGCGGCCCCAGCGCTTTCTTGTCCCCAAGATCGAAGAACTTTTTGCCCCAGAGCAACAATATCTGCACCACAGAAAGTCGCAGTGCGCTCCACAGGAATACTCGCGGACTCCACATGTGACGATCCCACTGTGGAAGAGGTCTCTGAGGAGGAGTCTGACGGAGGAGGTTGGGCAACAGCTGCAACTTTATCCAAGGCACCACGGAGCGCCGCGATCGAGTCGTTCTGACCATTGACTAACTTCTGGTACGAGAACAACTGCGCATCGTAGAGCACCTGTGTGGCAGTCAAGAACGCCAGAACAGACGTGTACGAGCACTGTTGTTGTGCTGCCTGCGGCTGGAACTCCGGCGTAACCCGATCCGAACCACAACTGCGAGGTCGCTGGCCAGAGTACCTCCGCACACAAACTGAGGCGGGTGAACGAATCCAGGGAAAGACGCCTTCAGTCGCAATTCAAGTTCAGCCATAAACCATCCTCCCAAATGTCTGTGTGGTGACGCAGAAATTGGTGTGTGACCGAAAGGTGTTGGAACCGACGCCTCAGGGCGTTCGGCAAACTGTGCCGATTTGCGTAAGCAGCCATGTTGAGTCCCGAATAGTCGCGACCAGTCGCAGAAGATAAGAAACGCAACGCACGACCAATCAGTGAAGAGACATGGCCAGACGCCTCGTCCATAGACGCCGAAGAGCAACGCACTCAAGGTACGAGAACACTGAAACCAATCAAACCATGCCGTGGCTCGCTTGAGCCGCAAACCAAAAAAGTGCAGTCTTGAGCCGCAATGGCTACGGAGAGGGAGGAGGAGGAGGAGGAGGAGGAGGAGGAGGAGGAGGAGGGGCAGAGGAGACACGGAAATGGCCTCTTTAAGCAATACAGGATGGCTGGGACTTCAGATCAACAGCACAACCTTTTTGCTTGGGTTCCCCTACTGGGGGAAGTAAGACACGATCAGAAACGGGCTGGCTTTGTCATGGGTTGCACTCGGTGGAGCCTTCGGTGGAGCTTTTTATGGGGCCGCGAAACGCTCTACTGCGTGGGGGATAACGTGCGGGCACCGCCACTAGGGCCTTCGGTGGAGACCCCTATGGGGCCACGAAACGCTGTACTGGATGGGGGAAACGCGTGCGGACACCGCCATTGGAACCTTGGGTGGAGACCCCTATGGGGCCACGACGCGTGGTACTGGGTGAGGGAGGCGCATGCGGACGCCGCCCCTTGGGCCTTCGGTGGAGCTCCCTATTTGGCCACGGAAAGCTGTACTGGGTGGAGGAAACGCATGCGGACACCGCCACTGGGGCCTTCGGTGGAGCTTCCTATGTGGCCACGAAGCGTTGTACTGGGCGGGGGAAACGCATGCGGACACCGCCACTAGAGCATTCTGAGGAGCTTCCTATTGGGACACGAAACGCTATCACCAGTGGGGGAGACGCATGCGGACACCGCCACTGGGGCATTCGGTGGAGCTTCCTATGTTGCCACGAAACGCTGTACTGGGCGGGGGAAACGCATGCGGACACCGCCACTAGAGCATTCAGAGGAGGCGCTATCACCAGTGGGGGAAACGCATGCGGACACCGCCACTGGGGCATTCGGTGGAGCTCCCTATGTTGCCACGAAACGCTGTACTGGGCGGGGGAAACGCATGCGGACACCGCCACTAGAGCAGTCGGGGGAGCTTCCTATTGGGACACGAAGCGCTATCACCAATGGGGGAGACGCATGCGGACACCGCCACTCGGGCCTTCGGTGGAGCCCCCTGTGGCCAAGGAATGCTGTACTGGGTGGGCGAAACGCATGCGAGCCATGCCACTGGGGCCTTCGGTGGAGCTCCCTATGGGACCACGAACCGTGTGAGGGGTCAAAGTGGACAGGAGGCGACGTGTGAACGCAGCCACTAGGGCCCATTGTGGAGGTCCTACAAGGCCACGAAGCGTGTGAGGGGTATGCCAAAATGGACAGGAGGCAGCACGTGAACACCACCACTGAAGTCTTGGGTGGAGCTAAATGTGTGAGGGGTGTGCCAAAGTGGACAGGAGGCGGCATGTGAACGCCGCCAATGGGGTCTTGGGTGGAGCTCCCTATGGGGCCAAGAAGCGTGTGAGGGGTGTGCCAAAGTGCAGGGGAAACGGGAGGAGGAATGAGTGGGAGGAGGACGAGAGGAGGGGAGAAGGAGGAATAGGAGGAGGAGGAGGAGGAGGAGGAGGAGGAAGAGAACGCGGGGCACCGTCTCTTCAAAACGAAGATCCAACATCACAAGATGTGTGGGCAATTACCCTGGCGACGTACCCAACCCCTGCGCAAACGCGGGGCGCAAATAGTTTAGGACACTTTATAAAGGGGGCGATGAAGGAGCGAGGGTTACATATGTCTGCAGACGGAATTCGGGAGACTCGCAGGACACTGGCTACAGGACAAGGACTAGATAAAGCTGATTAGTTACAATCCCTGAGCAACCCTAGCCATTTATTTCGAAAGCGGGGATCTCAGATCGCAGCCCCCCAAGGATGGCGAGGTCTAATGTGGGTCCGCGTGTGGCGTCACTGTGCTGGGCCCCCCAGCAGGCCTCGAACGTGGCGACAGTTTCACAGATCGCAGCCCCCCCAGGAATGGCGAGGTCTAATTTGAATCTCCGTGTGGCGTCACTGTGTTGGGCCCCTCAGCAGGCCTCGAAAGTGGCAACAGATCACAGATCGCAGCCCCCCAGGGATGGCGATGTCTAATTTGAATATGCGTGTGGCGTCGTTGTGCTGGGCCCCCCAGCAGGCCTCGAACGTGGCGACAGATCACAGATCGCAGCCCCCCAGGGATGGCGAGGTCTACTTTGAATATGCGTGTGGCGTCACTGTGCTAGGCCCCCCAGCAGGCCTCGAACGTGGCCACAGATTCACAGATCGCAGCCCCCCAGGGATGGCGAGGTCTAATTTGGATCTGCGTGTGGCGTCACTGTGTTGGGCCCTTCAGCAGGCCTCGAAAGTGGCGACAGTTTCACAGATCGCAGCCCCCCAGGGATGGCGAGGTCTAATTTGAATCTGCGTGTGGCGTCACTGTGCTGGGCCCCCCAGCAGGCCTCGAAAGTGGCGACAGTTTCACAGATCGCAGCCCCCCAGGGATGGCGAGGTCTAATTTGAATCTGCGTGTGGCGTCACTGTGCTGGGCCCCCCAGCAGGCCTCGAAAGTGGCGACAGTTTCACAGATCGCAGCCCCCCAGGGATGGCGAGGTCTAATTTGAATCCGCCGTGGCGTCACTGTGCTGGGCCCCCCAGCAGGCCTCGAAAGTGGCGACAGTTTCACAGATCGCAGCCCCCCCAGGGATGGCGAGGTCTAATTTGAATCTGCGTGTGGCGTCACTGTGCTGGGTCCCCCAGCAGGCCTCGAAAGTGGCGACAGTTTCACAGATCGCAGCCCCCCCCAGGGATGGCGAGGTCTACTTTGAATCTGCGTGTGGCGTCACTGTGCTGGGCGCCCCAGCAGGCCTCGAAAGTGGCGACAGTTTCACAGATCGCAGCCCCCCGCAGGCAAGACAGGAAGGAGGGAAGGAAGGAGGGAAGGAGGGAGTGGAGACCACACTGCTCTATTCAAAATGAATACCCAACCAAAGAGGGTTGGGAAAACTAACGGAACAACGAAAACATCTGAATGGTTTTTTTGGGGGGTTCCGCCGGGAAAACTCGCCGAACAACCCTCGAAAAACTACCGACCAACCGCAGAAAAAAAACGTTCGGAAACACGTCCGAATGTGGGTTCCCTGGGGTATTGGGGAACTCCCACACCCTACTATCCTATCGCAACGGGGCCTCCAACTCACTGTCGCATTGCCTCTGAGTCCCTTTTAGTTGGCACGAAGAACGGAATACGAAAACATGTTCCGACGTGGAGAACGCCCGTCCAAAGACAGCTCGATAATACACCCTCGTGCCGTCGAGGGGTTTTGACCTTTGCAACCGCCCTTGGGCATGCGTCTTACGCGGGAGGAAACGTACTGTTCTCTGCTATTCGCGCGCCTATGTTTAGTCGCTAAGTGTATCACAGTGGTCTTGATTCCCGAATGAAATGTAAGACTCATTGAGTTGATGCGCGCGGTGGTGGTTGCAAGGCGTGGTAATCGTGGTTGTCAAGGGTGTGAGGGAAGATATGAGATTCAGGCCAACACAACAAAGTAGGAAGATACTACTTTCCAAAACACGGTCAGTTTCATAAGCACTGCACGCACACAGTGGGGAACCTAGTGGCAGCCCCAATGCAAACATGATTTCCAAAATGTGAGTTGGAAACTAAACATAGTCTGAGAGAACAAACAAAAACATGGCATACTGTGGCAAAGGAGCGTAGTCCGTGAGCGCTCTCGAGAGGTACTGGGTAACAACACTCATTGATTGGCTGCTGATTAGCTGCCACAGTGTGGGCGCGGCCGCAAGAAGCCAACCCTGAAAATGCGCGCGCGAGGTGCACCCGAGGGGAAACCCCGAGCACTCTGAACGCAACACCTTCTTCAACGGCTACGGGAAGTCACCGCGCAGCGCGCGGAGCGAAGAAACCCAGGGAGCCCTGACAAAAAGAAGATGGTTTCTTAATGCGAGCCCCCACTGTAGTGCATCGTGTCGTCCTTATCATATCCTGCCACCTGACTCCTGCCTGGTGTTTCTCCAGTCCTGTCTCCTTTATGCCACTCGGGGTCCAACGGCTGCACGAAAAACGCCAGTGAAACCTCAGCGCCCCGGCCGCACCCCACGGCCCCAAGATCCCGACCGGACGCCACCAGACTGCCAACAGGGTCCAAGGATCCGCACCGAGGGGCCCAGAATGTCAAGAAAATGTACCAGAGAGCCCAAACCGACCCGAAGCGTACTCCATGCGATCACCATATGGCGCACAAACAGGTCCACCATGGATAACCTGATTCTGCGTCGGGTGATATCCGCAAAAGGCCTGCTGCGAATGGCGTCGAAATCAATCGCCTGTCACTCTGCCGTGCTCCGCGTAATTGCGTACGTATGACTGCTGCCCTCGCTCGAAATGTTTGACATGTCCTCATGTCGTCGAATGTGGTCCTCGTGCACACGTGTGAAGGTGTATAGTAGATCTGCCCATTGTACCACATCGACGTTCGATGGTGTATGCCCTTGGTGCTACGGGTTGGTGAAACTGATATATGGTACTTGCATGTCGGCGTCATTGATGCGGGCGCCTGGTGAATAGAATGAACGCGTCCGTGTTGCGTGTGTACCTGGTCTGTTTCTCGTGGCTGCTACAGGTGTAGGTTCTGGACGAGTGGTGAAGATGTATTAGTGCTGCATGTGCGAAGTGTACGCCTGGATGCATGTGATGTGCGGTCTTGGTGTATGATGTTGACGCCCGCTCTGGTGTTGTGTGACGTGGCGTCGCGTCAATGTTTTATGTGTATGGTACGGCTTTCTGTGATGGTATGTTACCTGTCTCTGATTTCGGGGTATGCTGGCGACCCGTGTTGTTGATGCGCGCTCATGACCTGTGCAACTGTTTCAGAAAGATGGAGTTCTGACATTAGTGTGCGCAATGATTAGATGCAAGTGCCAGGTGTATCGCATACGTGATGCACGTGTATGCGCTTGATACATGTACACGGTGTCCCTTGCTGATTAATGGTGCTGGTAAGTGGTCGTGGTGCGCAAGCTGAATGGATGCTCTATGTGCATGTCGTGATGCCTGATTATGAAGGCTGCTGCTGATGTGTGCTCCGAGGTTTCAACATATGTGTATGCGGCTGGTACATCGTCATGACGTAGCTGTCACTGTTCACCACGTAGCTCAGGAGGGGAAAACACACAGACACAATCAATCGTCGATTCCCAAAAGAATATGGGAAAATATGGGAAGTGGGCGGGAAGACGAAAACCCAGAAAATACGAGAAATATAGGGAATCTTGGGATTTGTGTGTATCTGTTTGTGTCCCTGGGCCCCTTGAATAGCATACACCACATGACGTGCACCACGTAGCTAAAACACACACAGCATACACGACAACTCCGCAGACCCTTCAGCGTGTGTGAGACGCTGGCGTCGTCGTCGTCGTCGCCAGTGCCACGGAAATGAAGGAGCAAGGAAACTGATGTCGATTCACTTCCCTCCTCCATCCCTTCCCTGCCTGGAGGGGGTGGGCGGGTGGAGGTAACGGAGGGGAGTGGGGGGGGGGGGGTCCCGGGTTGCTGCCCCTCCCCCGGGTCCCGGTGGATCCCGGGGGTTGTCGCCAGGGAGGTCCTGGGCGAGGTCCCGCCTTCAGGGTCGGCGGCTCTGGCCGTAACGCGTTCGCAAGATTGCACCTCACCGCGTAAGCCACCTTGATTTCATCAAGTAGCTTGCGCCGCACCGTTTGCGCACCACACAGCTGACGCCGCATAGCTTACACCGCATAGATTGCACCACAGAACTTGCACTGCGTAGCTTACATGACATAGACTGCGCCGCGTAGCTGACGCCACATGGCTTGGCCGTCTTACTTGCACATCCACAGTGCAAAAACGTACTGACTGGGGTCCACGCTGACAAATATTGCATGTCCTCCTTGATGTATCGGACTGATGCTGCAGGAAGCGGCCCGCCCGCGCACCCTTGCCAGTGCCAGCGATAAGAATTCCGTAGTCGCTCAAGGTCCCCGGCGCGTGTCGTCCAAACTGGATGTCTGGCTGACCTGAGGCAGGGATCAGCATAATCATCACCACCACCAGCCCCACCACCACCACCTCCACCACCATCATCATCATCATCATCAGCATCATCATAATCATCATCATCATCACCAGCATCAGCATCGGCATCAGCATGATGGTCATAGCCATGGTCATCATCATCATCGTCATTATCATCATCATCATCATCACAACCATCATCATCATCATCATCATCATCATCATCATCATCATCATCATCATCATCATCATCATCATCATCATCATCATCATCATCATCATCATCATCATCATTATCATCGAGGCAGGGCTGCGGGTGGAGGCGGGAACAGGAACGCGGAGGCAGGAGGCGAAGCCTCGAACGGGTGCGTAGGGGGACAGGCAGGCCAAGGCAGGAGCGGGAGACGAAGCGGCAGGAGCCGACGGCACCGGGAGCAGGAACACGAACGCGACCCGCGAGCACGGGAGCCACCTTGGGGCCCGAAAGGCGGCTGGCGACTGAGAGGAGGGTCGCTGCTTGAAGCATGCACAGCGAGACGGTGGACGCTCTGGATTGGATGCTGAATTACCCGACGCCTTGAAATCATCCCCCAACTGGGTTCGAGCCTGAAGCTCGACACGTCACTGACCTCTCGTATCGGAAGTTAGAGGGTGAAGCCCGACGCACTTGACGAATTGGTCAACTATCAATGCGTCACTGCGTCTGGAAAACGATGTGTGTGTGGAAACATATGCGCATTGGACCAACATCCAAGACTCAAATTCGTCTGGGGGGCCGTCTGGGCAAGCAATGGGCCGCCGACGGCTGACGATTCGAAACGGCTCGGGGCGGACGACGGCTGGGAATTCGACACATCTCCTGGCCCAGCATTTCCGTCATGCAAAATCTCAGGCTCCCTGGAACCCGAGGACCCGACTACAAACGAAAATCTCAAGAATTAACCCAACCGACGTCCGAAATCGATAAAGCAATTCTGCCTACGCGTGAGATGTTCCGCGACGGTCCCTTCAATGCAAGCGCGAATGGGACAACCATTTCGCGCGCAGGACTATGCGCATACAAGGGGCCCCATCATCAGAGGTTCTGACAGTTTACCCGTGGGTAAGGTGCCCGCCGTTTGTCCATTTCTGGCCACTAACTCTTTCGATATCCAACATCTGTAACCAGTCCGTACGTTCTGGTTCGAACCACGCCCAACTTGGATAACGGAAGGGGCAACATCAATCAACATCGGAAAATCGTATCGAATCGGAATGTGCATCGGATCGAGTTGCATCGGTGCGGAATCGACATCGAATCGGATCGGCTGCGCCAAGATGCGCAACAACGTCATGTAAACATTGTCCGCATCGGATCGCAGGGAAATCAGCATCGAATCGGATCGAACTGGCAAAAAACGATATCGAACGAGACAGATCGCATCGACATGGGCCTGGAGGTGAGGGCCCAGACCGATGGAAAACTGTAGCTCCAAGCAAAGCCGAATCCTCCTCGTCCTCAACGTATCCGTCGGCAGCAGCCTGAGTTGAGGTTGAACTGGTAGAGGTGGGACGAGTTCCTGGCCCCGAAGATGGCCCTGTGTCCAGCCTCGGGGCGGGATCAGTGACCGCCCAGTAACCGCAGGACACCCCCAACAAAGAAGTATTCAGATGAATTCTGGTGTCTGAGTCATTTGCGAACTGTGCGCACCCGCTGGCAATTTATGCGCAAACGCACGCGTGCGGGGTATAACGGGGCCGCCCTCCACTGGGCACATTGCATAATCTGCAATGTGCCCACTGATTCCATTGCAGCGCGATGCGTGGCGAGATCACGGCGGGCGCCGCTTGCGGAGAAACGCGCGTCCATTGACTCCTTCGTCCCAAAGCTTTATTGGAGCACACCTAGACAAAATGTGGGTATGTGGTCTGATTCGCCCTGGTGGTGCGTACGTGTAGGTGCTGTTCCCCGCTCTTGTTCGCGCCCCTGCCCCGAAATGTAGCGGCTGTGCGTTGTCGGTCTTTGGCACCGCTTGTGCCGCCACCCCATGAGCGCGCCGCTTGTCCCCGCGAGCCCATCTGGTTACCCGCGTCGCGGTTACCTTGCGTTGGGCCGATGCTCAATCATCCCGCGCGATGCGTTGTGACATATGCAACGATCGCGTAACCAAGCTTGACATGGCTGGGGATAATGTAACATGCTCTGGTCAATCATTGCTGGTTCCGTCGATGCTCCGAGGGGAGCATTGCTGGTTCCGATCAATCAATGCTGGTGGCCGATCAGTCATTGCTGGTGGCAGACGCATTACGGGAAACACGGCCAGCGATATAATGACTAGAAACCACGATATAACCACGTTTGGGCACCCACGATATAATGACTAGAACCACGCGCGCGCTTAGGTTCTAGCAAGCGCAGGCGCTTGACAATACCGCGGCTGCGCGCATTGACAAAGTCACGGCTGCACGAATGCACGTACCGACGAATGGCTTCAGCATGGTTTGAAAAATCAACATGGGGGGCCGCTTGCGGACTGTAGGGGCTTCTTTGAGGCATTCAGTGGGCTTCGTGGGGCCTCTGGAGTGCTTCTTGGGGGAAGCAATTTTGAAATGTTTCGAAGCCTCCGGGGGGCCCTTTTGGGGCATCATGGGGCCTATGGTGCCTCTTTGGGGTCTCTGATGGGGGCATTTTTAAGCCTCTTGGGGCCTCTTGGGGGCCTCTTTGGGGCCCATTGGGGCGGAAATCTCCATTGTCGGTTCGTGTTCCCCCTCTTTAGCACCTCTTGGGGCCGTCTTGCAGCCCTCTTGGGCCGTCTTGGGCGCCTCTTGGACCGTTTGGGCGCCCTCTTGGGCTGTCTTGGAGGCCTCTCGGGGGCCTTTTGGGCCGTCTTGGGGCGATGTTCGAAGCTTCCTCGGCAATCTGGGAAGGTCAGAAGCCCGAAACGCGGGCAAGCAAAAAACATTGAAAAACACAAGGAAAATATATGATGTTAGCCTCTTGGGGCTCTCTTGGAAAGCCTCTCGGAGCGCCCCTGGGGCTTCTTGGGGGCCCCTTGGCCCTTGATGGGGCTATCTTGAGTCTTGGAGCGCTCTTGGGCCGTCTTGGCGGCTTCTTGCCGTCCACGGAAGCCGTGGTGGACGCCTCCGGGGGCGCAAAAGCGTCTCCGGACGCCCGGGGGCAAAAAGGGTTACGGGGGGGGGGGGGGGGGAAATTCGGGAGGGTGTCCCGGCCCGGGGCCCTGGCCCACGGTACCCTGGTATATGATATAAGAGCTGCTCGGTTACAAGATGCGGCCCTTCTCGCCTTCGCGCCCAATCGGCGCCCGCGCGATGTCGCAAACAAGAAATCGTTGGGAGCGTCTGTTTCACGTTTGGGGGTGCCATGCGATGAAGACGTCGTGAATCAGTCAGCATCGAAATCGAGACACCGGGTCGAAACAAAGTGCGAGTCGGATCGGGTGGCATGGGCGCGGAGTCGGAATCGAATCAGATCGGCTGCGCCAAGATGCACATCAACTACATGCAACCATCGGGCAACATCGCATCGGCGGGATATCGGAATCGAATCGGCTCGGGCCGGCCGAGATCGGCATCGGATCCGATCGATCGGACCGAAGTGAGCCCTGCGGGTGGCGCTCGGAGCACACAAGGACCACGGAAGGACGCAGACGGGGGGGTCCAAGGAAGTTCGACTACAGGGACAAAACGGAGCCTTCCCTCTTCAATTCTCCCGTCCGCAGAAGACAAACAATACATAGAAAGTTGACACTCAGCTGTGCGAGCTCCGCGCAGATTTCTGAGGTAGGCGTTGGAGTCACATCCCCGCACCCCAGCGGCGCATTCTGCGCCGCCCGCGGCGCGTGGTGGGGAAAGAGTGTAGAGAAGTCAAAACCCGTAGTAAGGATGCAAGGTAAGGATGCAAGATCTTTGGAGGTACCAATTGCCATTCAGAGCTCATTAGACATCAACATTGGCTCAGGCTGAGCCGACGAAACAGGGATGCAAGGGTAGCCGTGAAAAAGCAACGCATCCTTACTATGGATTTCAGCTGAAGCGCCGACCAAAGACATATACGCTAGGCAACTAATAGCCGAAAGATGACCAACGGCCTGCCGAACAGCTAACCAGCCTGTCAACCGGCCAGTCTGCCAGCCAGCGACACGGCCAGGCTGCCTTCCTACCAGTCAGTCGACGAACAAGCAAGCCAACCAAGAATCCTACCAACCGATGAACCAATCAACAGATTAACGAATCACCCCATTCCCAGTCGATGAACCAAGCAGCCGATCGATACCTACTGGTTAGCCTACCAGCGTGCCAATCATGAGGCCCTTCCGACCTGCAAGCCCCTGTGGTTCAGGACAGCGAGGCCTGGCGTGCCTGATTGGGGACAGCTGATTACACATTGTCTGGACTTCTTTGGCGGCGAGCGAGGGGGGAACGGAGAAGCAGAAGCCCGTCTCAGAAGGCGGCGGCACTTCTCAGAAGCCCGCGCGCCTTGTGAGAAGTGTTGTCTGTCTTCGGGGAAGGCTTAGGAAACTTCTCAGAAGGCCGGGGAACTTCCGAACCTTCTGGGAAGGCCTTCTCCTTCTCACTTCCCCCCCTCGCTCGCCGCCGACTGTTGGCTCTTCGACACCTTTCCACAAGCTGGTCGCGCTATGCCGTCAACATCCACCTTGTGACGCTCGGTGCCGCAAGAGGCTCCCCAGGGCCAAGAAGGTGGCCTGAAATTGTGGCTGGGAGCCCTACGAGGGTCCGAGAACCCCCGTACAAGTGGATAATCACATCCAGTGCTCTCCAAGCGGTTTCCACAACAGCTGGGAGCCACCGTTTGGTTTCATAAAGATCCTCCAAGACTTACGAGCGGCAATGACTCGCCACAGGCGTCTTCGATCCGCCACCTACTGTGGCCGCAAGGATGGTGGGCGTGCTGAGTTCTAGTTCCCCCTCGATCTGGCTCTTCAAACCTCTCCATGCACAGTTTGCCTTCTGCTGCCAGGGGCGCCTTCTGTTGTGCTGGTTTAGTTGATCAACGCAATCCTAAGGTGGCTTCCAAGATGCACAAAGATGTCGCAGAGGTAGCCAACAACAAGCCCAACGCCGCCCCGAAAGCCCCTTGATGGTCCAAAAGGGTCCAAGATGACGCCGATATTGCCCATAAGGGGCTCAAGACGGGCCGAGAAAGGCCTGAATAATCATTAGAGAAAAACCCAAATGCCACGAGATGGCCCCAATGGGACTCCCGGACGGCCCCAAGGGTGTGCCATGCACTTGTACTTCTAATGTGTTCGGCTTGCGATGTTTCCAAAAGGGCATCTGATGACTGACGGGCCTCAAGATCCGCCGCCTTACGGCGACTTCCCTATGTCTAGGTTCTTGAAAAGCCCCAAACCCAAAATATCTGAGCGCCTTTTGGGCCCTTGAGTGCTTCCGAGCGGTCCTGGGGATGTCCGCGTGACTTTCGAGAGGCCAGATTTTTCATTTTTGTTACACCGATTGCTGCGGGGGGGACCCGAACTGGCCCCGCTGTGAACCCTCTTTGGCCAAGATGGCCTCCAGGACCGCCTAGAGTTAGGTCGTGCATGTCCTCCTACAAGCCGATTTTGGACGAAACATAAAAATTAAAACAACAGCAACAACAAAAAAAAACCTGATCAGAAATAGCCGAATCATTGCCCCCAGACTATTTTTTTACTATTTTTGCATTTTCCTCCTGTAGAGGGGCACGCCCGACTTAAGCCTAAGGGCCATCCCACGCTCTCGGCCCGAGGAGGCCCGCGGGAGACCTCCAGAGGCCTCCGACAGGCATCCCGCGGGACCCCAAGAGGCATCTCAGAGGCCTCTGACCCACAACTCTGGCGCTGGCAGAACTGGGTTTATCGGGCCGAGCGAAAGGGGGGGATAGCAAAGGAGGAGTCTGAGAATCAGCACGCGTAGCTGATTTTCCCGGCGACTCCCGGCGCCAGAGGCGGCTATGTATCGAGGAGTGGGCCCCTCGGTGGGGCCGAAACCAGCTGCATGCAGCAGATTTCGTAACCCCCCCTTTCCCAATCCCCCCCTTTCGTCCGGCCCGAGTTTAGTGGAACATGGTTTCGTGATGTATACTGGGGGACGCCCCACCCCCGCCCCGTTCCACTATCTGGAACTGCCGTCACACGAAAAAGCACCAGATACGGCAGACCTGGTTCAAAGATTCTGACAAATTTATGGGCTCCGAGGCCCTACTACCTTACCTGTGGTCCTGGCTATACTCGAACAACCCAATCTCGGTGGCGGCATGGGCCAAACGATGCTAGATCCGCTGCCCCCGCAGTCTGCCGGATGTGGGCGTGCCAACATATTTAGAACGATGTCTGGTCCTTCCAACCCGACCCGCCGGCCATCAAGAACGACCACAAAAAGGCATTCATGCCTGGGACATGAGCTTCCAAGGCGCCCAAGATGGCCTCCAGTACGGCCCAGAGGGCCTCCAAGACGGCCCAGGAGGCCTCCAAGACGGCCCAAGAGGGATCCCAAACAACACACCGAAGGGCCTCAAGAGGGAAAGCGTCACCGAGGTCCTCTAGATTCCTTGTTTTGCGGTCTGCTTCTCGCCGCTGTGGTCATCAGAGCGTCCAAGAAGGGCCCAAGAAGCCCCCGATCCTGGGCCAAAGACGGCTCAAGGGAAGGCCCCGTGAGAGCTCAAGACGGCCCAAGAGGAGCTCCGAAGCGGCCCGGGAGGGCGGCAGAGGGCACGAGAGAGCCCCGTGAGAGCCCCAGTAGAGCCCTTGGAGGGCCGGAGGGTCCAAGAGAGCCCCAAAACGGGCTGAGATGCCCGCGTGATTTTCTACGAGGGTGCCACACCGACCAAGAGCGCCCTAAGACGGCTCGAGAGGAACGGAACCCCAAGATGGCCCGAGAGAGCCCCAGGAGGCTCCCAAGCTGACGCTGCGAGCTGTGACGAGCTCGACAGCTTGCCTAAGAAGAGGAGGCCCCAAAGTAGGCCTAAGAGGCCAGAACAGAGACCCGAGACTGCCGAAACAACTGTTCCAGAAGGCCCCTCCCCAACAGCTCGGGCAACACGCGGTGCGCCAGAAGGCAGGAGGCAACACTGATTCGCTGAAGGCGTCGCCGATGGCATTCAGATGGCAGGAGACTGTCCCAACAAAAATTCAAACAATCTCCGAAGGCCTCTGGAGAAACCCACATGTGTTCTAGTGCGTCGTCGCGGGACCTTGTCTGTCCCATCGCGCCACGATCCATGCCGAACCCATATTGAACTTGTCCAGTCCGCGTCGGATCCACGTCGGATCCGCGTCGGATCTGCGTCAGTTCCATGCCGATTCTACAGCGACCCCGCGTCGAATACACGGCGTGTGCCAGAAAAGAACATCCATCTGCAGGACAAACGAGGCCACCCGATGATGCAACGAAAACGTGCCGGGGCCTGATGATGTGTAGTGGTCATGGCTCGGGAGAGAAAGAGAGAGGCAAAACAGAAAATTAGCCTGGCAAGGGACCCAACCATATGCAGTTGTGAATACCGCAACTGTGAGTACCATCTTCGCCCGTGCTCCCTGTGTGGCCACGGCTTCCCGCCGGAGCCCGACATGCTCAGGGACACGTTCGTGGCCGTCTTCGCGGGCGCCGACGACGACGAGAACGGCGTCCCGCTGACCGAGGGGCAGAAGCAGGGGAGGGCTCCAAGAGCCATGAGGGAGGAGGTGGCGTTGCACGTCGACAAGGTGGAGTACGACGCCCAGGCGCAGTTGTTGAAGCAGCACAACTATGGGGCTACGATCCTCGTGAGGGGTGTGCCGAAATGGCCGGAGGCCGCCATGCGAACCCTGCCACAGGCATCTTCGGTGAAGTTCCCTATGGGGCCACGATTCTCGTGAGGGGTGTGCCGAAATGGCACGAGGCCGCCATGCGAACCTTGCTACTGGCGCCTTCGGTGGAGCTCGTATGGGGCCACGATCCTTGTGAGGAGTGTGCCGAACGGGCCCGAGGCCGCCATGCGAACTCTGCCACTGGCGCCGTCGGTGGAGCTCCCTATGGGGCCACGATCCTTGTGATGGGTGGGCCGAAATGGCCCGAGGCAGCCAGGCGAACTCTGTCACTGGCGACTTTGGAAAGGCCCCTATGGGGCCACGATCCTCGTGAGGGGTGTGCCGAAATGGCCCGAAGCCGCCATCGAACCCTGCCACTGGCGTCTTCGGTGGAGCTCATATGGGGCCACGATCCTCGTGAGGGGTGTGCCGAAATGACCCGAGGCCGCCATGTGAACCCTGCCACTGGCGCCTTCGGTGTTCCTTATGGGACCACGATCCTTGTGAGGGGTGTGCCGAAATGGCCCGAGGCCGCCATGCGAATCTTGCTACTGGCGCCTTCGGTGGAGCTCCTATCGGGCCACGACTATCGTGAGGGGTGTGCCGAAATGGCCCGGTAGGGAGCTGCACTGAAGCCCCCATTGGGACTGTCCGCATGCGTCCCAAAAACTAAATTTTGCATTTTCACCCATGGTTCCATAGGGAACTCCACCGACTGCCCAAGTGGTACCGCCAGCATGCGCCCCGGAAGCCCGATTTGGCATTTTCACCCACCCAGTACAGCGCTTCGTGGCCGCATAGGGAACTCCACCGAAACCACCAGTGGGACCGTCCGCATGCGTCCCACACGCTCAATTTGGCATTTTCACCTCCCAGTACAGCGCTTCGTGGCCCCATAGGGAGCTCCACCGAAGCCCCCAGTGGGAACGCCCGCATGCGTCCCACACGCTCAATTTGGCATTTTCACCCACCCAGTACCATGTTTCGTGGCCCCATAGGGAGCTCCACCGAAGTCCCCAGTGGGACCGCCCGCATGCGTCCCGGAAAACCGATTTGGCATTTTCACCCACCCAGTACAACGTTTCGTGGCCCCATAGGGAGCTCCACCGACGGCCCCAATGGTACCGCCCGCATGCGTTCCCCCCTACCCAGTGCAGCGCTTCGTGGCCCCATAGGGAGCTTCACCGAAGAAGATATTCACAATTGCGGTACCCACACAAGCATATGGTCAGGTCCTTCGCCAGGACAATTGGACTATTTTGAAATACTCCTCCTGTAGCGGGACACGCCCGACTTGAATCGAGTCGGACCCCAACTAACTCATTGTGGGGGGAGGCGAGGGCGACCACGAAATCGACCATACGACAACGAGTGCGAAGAGCGCGAACGAGTGATACCGTGGCTGGTACGAGTGATACCGTGGCTGATACCGAGGATAATTTGACTATTTTTGAATGTTCCTCCTGTAGAGGGACACGCCCGACTTGAATCGAGTTGGACCCACAACTCATTGTGGGAGGAGGCGAGAGCGACCAGTACGACAACGAGTGCGAAGAGCGCGAACGGGTGTCACCGTGGCTGGTACCGATCGAATCCGCCAGCGGGCGGCGCAGCCGTTGGTGCGCACCGCGCCCTCCCTGCACTGTCTTGCTGGTGCCACACCCTCGTGAGTTGGTTGTGAAAGACGGCCCCCTGGCATGCCGAGCCGATGCGTCCGTGCTTTGTGAAGCTGGCCATCGCTCGGACGTCCATTCCCTGTGTTTTTTGGGGGGTTCGTGCGTGGTTTTTTCGCCAGATGATCAAGGATGCTCCTCGATGGTCCTTGCCGAAGGAAAAACGCACACGTCTGAGCGATGCCAAGGAAAATACATACCTTTTTACCCATGCCTTCTGCACGCAGCCACGTCAGCAGCAGAATCTGGGTCAGGAGGGGCGTCATGTAGTTACCCTTTCCCGCAGGCCCAGCAATACCCACAGGCCCACCCCCCGCCACCCCCCTGCCCACTACACCGCGCGCTGGCGGACACTCGCTGGAGGGGCACGTGGGTGAGCGCGCACGAGTGTGAGTGTGAGCGCGTACGCGTCAAGCCAGCCAATTCCGACAGGGGCAGCGCAGACAACGCGTGCGCCTGCGCCTGGGCGGGCGCGCAGCTTTCCGGCGAAGTCTGCGCGGCGCTGAAACGGGAGCGACAATCCGCCCGCTCGCGCGGCCCCGCGCCCCACTTTCATGAAGGGGCCCTGGGACACAGAAGTACATCGACACAGATAACAGGATTCCCCATATTTTCCCATACCCGAGAGCGTGATCCACCGCCGCTTTACTGTGGAAAATTCCCCCCCACCCCTCTTCCTCCTGAGCCCGAGGGTCCCTCCCTCCCCCCCTCCGAAAATCTCCCCCCCTCCCCTGCTGGACCCCCCCCTTCCCCACGGCAAAACCCCCTCCCCCCTAACCCCCCCCACCTCCGGAAAACCAAGGGGGCTCACTACCGGTTCGAACCCCCCCCCTCCCCTCCGGAAAACCGGGGGGGGGGTTACTGCGGGTTCGAACCCCCTCCCCCCTCCCCTCCAGAAAACCGGGGGGGGTCACGACCGGTTCGAACCCCCCCCCACTCACCGCCGGCAAATGACTCCTGGGTCCCCACCACCGTGCGCACCACATCCCCCACTGCTGTCCCCAGCACCACTGTCCTCACCACCTCCGTCCCCGTTGTTCCCACCACCATCCCCACTGTCCCCACCGCTGCCCGCACCACTGTCGCACTGTCCCCACTGTCCCCACCACCACTGTTCCCACCACGGTCCCACTCTCCCCACTTTCCCTACGGTCACAAACCACTGTCCCACTGTCCACACTGTCCCCCCTGTCCCACTGTCCCCGCCGCTGTCCCACTGAGCTGTCCCACTGTTCCCACCACTGTCCCCACCACTGTCCCCACTGTACCTCTGTCCAATTGTCCCACCACCGTCCTCGCCACCGCCCTCACCACTGTCCCCACCACTGTCCCACTGTCTCCACCACATCCCCACTGTCCCCATACCACTGACCCCACCACCACCGTCCCATCCACTGTCCCAGTCCCCTCCAATGTCCCACTGTCCCCACTGTTCCCACCCGTGTCCCCGCTGTCCCCGCCAGTGCCCCCGCCAGTGTCTCACTGTCCCCACTCTCCCCATTGTCCCACCACGGTCCCTCTCTCCCCACTTTCCCCACGGTCCCCACCACTGTCCCACTGTCCCCACTGTTCCCACCATTGTCCCAGTGTGCCTGCCCACTGTCCCCGCCGCTGTCCCACTGTGCTGTCCTACTGTCCCCACTGTCCCCACCACTCTCCCCACTGAGCTACTGTCCCACCACAGTCCTCACCACCGACTTCGCCACTGTCCCCACCACTACCGTCCCCACCACTGTCCCACTGTCCCCACCACTGTCCCGCTGTCCCCTCACCACTGTCCCCACCACTGCTGTCCCCACCACTGTCCGCACCACAGTCCCACTGTCCCACCACAATTGTCCCCACCACCACCACCATTCCAACCACTGTCCCAATATCCCGACCACTGTCCAACTGTCCCGAGGAGCGGCAATCGTTTGCCGGCGGCGAGGGGGGGAAGGGGTTCGAACCGGTAGTGGCAACTCGAACATTGGGGGGGGAAGGGTTTGAACCGGTAGTGACCCACCCCTGGTTTTCGAGGGGGGGGACGGGTTGGGAACCCCCAGTGCCCCCCCCCCGGTTTTCCGCCAGCAGCGGAAGAACCCGCTCTTTCCCATACCTTTTGGGTTTTGGTCTTCCCCCCCCACTTCTTATTTTCGGGTATTTTCTAAAGAATCGACGATGACTTGTGTCTGTGTGCTTTTGTTCCCTCCTGATTTCAAGCGAAATCGGCACGGCGCTGGGGCCAGAGCGACACTTCGCCCGCCGGCGCGCTGTTCCGCTTCCGCCGGCGGGGCGAACAGAAACATGCGGGGCGCACGCGCGGAAGCGCCACTTTTTAGGCGGAATCCAGGCGGGGCCTGGGCGAGAGCTGCGTTTCGCCCGCTCGCGCGCGTCCCCGCGTCAAACGATTCGGCGGGGGTCAAATTCACGCCGCGCCCAAGCGGCAGCGCATTTGTCTGAAAAACATGCGGGGCGCCATGTCTCCACGTCACGCGCGATCTGCGCCACATCCACTTTCCGCCACGCATTTCGCAATGCCGACGACAAAACCTCCACGTTGAAAAGAGCAACGTAGACTTTCGATTGCTCTGGACTGGTAGGGCGAAACGTCCTGGATAGGAGGGATACTGTCTGGTTGGTTTGCTGATTGGGAATGCCCATCAGACGGAATAAGTGGATCGAGACATACGGTAGGAAGGCTCTGAAAACAGATTGGGCTTCCGCCAGCTCCCTGAAAAAGAAGGGAAGAGGGAACACCGCTCGGTGATTGGAGTAGGAAGGCGGCTCAAGTGGATTGGAACAGGGTCAAAAAAACCTTCTTGCGACGACCGATGGGTAAACTCGAATAAGGGACCAGGATGTGGGCAGGCATAAGAAGGTATACGTGAGTACTGTTTGATATGAGGTATGAGTGAGATTGGTGTTGGGAATAATGTCGGAAAGGAGGTATGATCCAGATACTGAAAGAGAGAGAGAGAGAGAGAAAGATAACAACAAAAAAAAGAAATCAAGAGAGATAAAGATAGAGAAAAAGACAGAGCGAAAGAGAGAGAGAGAGAGAGACACAAGAGAGAGAGAGAGAAGGAGCGCATGCGTGACTTTCATTTAATCTGAACAGATGCGAATGAGAAGGGACTGAGGTGATTGGATTCGATCGGTGGTCTGTGTGTGGGTATAAGCTGAAGGGCCAACAATGTTTGCATTTTGAAATGGTAGGGAGTTGAGATGAGTCTCACGTGCCGAATGCAAATGCGAATGCGAGTATGGTTCGCCTGCCAAGGCGGGTCAATTTGAGTGAACACTGCAGCGACTCTGGGTTTGGACGGGAGTGAGTATTAGCGAGAGAGGCGCTGTAAATGGAAGTGGGCGCGGGAGGGATGGGGGGATACGGCGGAGGAGGCTCAAACATGACTATAAACCCACGCGCCCGATATGCAACATACACGGAACCTAGGCTCAGGACATCCATGCACAGTTTCGCAAGCTCTGGAAACAAGTATCAGCTGAGAAGCTGCTCAGGGGGGCGAACGCGAAGCCGAGGAAGCACAGACGTCCCAAGGGTGAGTTTGGCGACATCGGGCCTGTGAGTGTGCGGAGATCGAAACGGCACGAAAGCAACGCACATCACGTTGAGACGTGGGAATAGGGAGCCGAACTCTATTCACCGACGCTTTCTGGCACCGCCCTGAAACTCGCACACCTTGGTGTATACGGGATCCTACAGGGCAGTCTTTAAGACATGGGATTTCTAAAAATAGAGGATGTTGAATGCATGATTAATTTATAAACAAATTTATGCATGAACTCATCGTTGTTTTTGATACTAAATCCCTGCATGTTGAATACATGATCCGCACGCGGAGCATGTATTAAAAACGGCACTGTAATGTACAATTGTTTCCTTGGTTCCACGGGAGAAGGGGGGCACAATTATACACCACACCACCCCGACGTCGTCCCCGACACCCAAAAGGCCTGGGATTGAAAAACAGCTCGCTACTGGCAACGTGTATGTTCCAGTTTCCGAGGGAAGAAATCGGCTCGACACGATCAACTCCACGCAAGAGTGACCCTTGGTAAGAGTGACCCTTGGCGCGCGGCTTTTTGGGGTCCGCGGGGGGGGGGGGCCAAACACAAGCGCGCAAGACGCCACTGCCGCCTCGCGTTCGGCGATGGGGAGATCCCACTGGGCCCGCACCAAAGGTCACTCCGGCGAAAGGGACTCCATTGCGCCTGCTCGACACGAGCAAGCTGCCTTCAGCACGTTCACCGTGGTAACCGGCCCTTGCAGTCCTTCTTTCGGCTGGAACGTCGACTGCAGTTCCCACGGACAGGCTGGCACGCCGTCGTCCTCGCAAGGAGCGGCAAAAACCTCCTCCTCCTCCTCCTCCTCCCTCCTCCTCCTCCTCCTCCTCCCTCCTCCTCCTCCTTCTCTCTCCTCCTCCTCCTCCCTCCTCATCTGCCTCCGCCTCCTCCACCTCCTCCTCCTCCTCCTCCTCCCTCTTTCTCATCCTACTGCTCCTCCTCCTCCCTCTTTCTCCTCCTCCTCCTCCCCTCCTCCCTCCTCCTCCCTCCTCCTCCTCTCCTCCTCCTCCTCCTCCTCCTCCTCCTCCTCCTCCTCCATCCTCCTATTCCTTCTCCTCCCTCCTGATCTTCCGCCTCCTCCTGCTCCTCCTCCTCCTCCTGCTCCCCTCCCGGAGCCCACCGGGGGAGGCGCCGATGGGCGCCTCCCGGCCGCAGCCACGGACAGCCGCGCGGCAGCCACCAGTCGTCGCTGCCGCCGTCACCGTCGGCGTCGTTAACCTCCTTCTGCTGCTGCTCCTCCTCCTGCTCTTCTTCGTCCTCCTCCCCCTCCTCCTCCTCCCTCCTCCTCCCTCCTCCTCCTCCTCCTCCTCCTCCTCCTCCATCCTCCTATTCCTCCTCCTCCCTCCTGATCTTCCGCCTCCTCCTGCTCCTCCTCCTCCTCCTCCGCTTGCATGCGTTATGCGCCACCGCAGTGTCATCGACAACGATAGCGTGAGCTGGAGCAGCAACAGGGGTGTTTTTCTCGTCGAACGATGGCGTGAGGGTCAGTCCTGTGCTCAGATCGGCTATCAGTCAAGCTCTCGTCCCAACTGGAAGAAGACGGTGGAGCTGGAAAAGCAGCACAGCAGGGGCGGAGAGGCGGAGGAGAAGGAAGAACACGAGCGAGGAGGTCGAACTGAAGGGTGGACAAGGCACTACATAGCATGTGCTCCAGAGTTTCTGCATCCACTGCGTCCGAAGCTCGTTCGTAATGTCCCCCTCGGGAACCTTGACTTGACGGCTGCTGGGACCAAGAAGCATGGCATCCTTCTCCCTTCTAGCTGCCCACCCCTCAGGAGGCAGGAGTAAGAGAAGGGAGGGAGGATGATGATGATTATGAGGACGAACGAGGCAGGCAGACTTGGGTCTGGCACGGAGAAGGAGGAAAAAAAGGACGGGCGATGGGCGAAGATTTGGCAGCGGCGTCCCGGCTGCAGCCAGGTGGGATATCTCCAGCATACTGGTCCAGCACGTGCTCCACGTAAGTCTCGAACACCTTGGGATGCCAGGCGGAAGTGCAGAACGAGGACGGACCGCCCGCCATCAACGAAGATCTCGACAGCGGGGACACTGTCAACTGGAGGGGGCCTTCCGCCCCCCGCAGCAATTTTGCGTGTGGTGGGGGGGGGGGAGAGCCTGTCATTCGCCTAATCCTCCTTCTCCTCCTTCTTCTCCTCCTCCTCCTCAGCTTCTTCCTGTTCACCCTACATGATCCTGGTCGCCCCTGGTGACCGCGTCCATTATCCCTCCTCCCCCTCTCCCTTCTGCCTCCCTTCGCACCCTCCTCGTACTGCCCTTCTCCTCCTGCTCATCCTTGTCTCCCTTGCCTCATTCTCCCCCTATTATGGTCTCTCCTCCTCCTCCTGATCATCCTCCTCCTGATCATCCTCATCGTGATCATCCTCCTCCTCTCCTCCTACTCCTACTCGTCCTCCTGTTCATCCTTCTCATCACAATCACCAGCATCACCACCATCATCACGGTAGTCATAGTCATAAGCAGCATCATCAGTAACATCGTCGGCATCAGCAGCAGCATCCACGTCATCATCCTCATCCTCATCCCCATCCTCATCCTCATCGTGACCATCATCAAAGTCGCCCTTTGCGGTTGTTCCAGACTGCCGCAGAAAACACTGAGGTCACATTGAGCGGTCTGGTAACAGCGAGGCATTGAGGCAGGGGCAACAGGATGCAGGGGGGAGGGGATGAGGGCGGGGCCAGCGTGAGCTAACAAGACCGTAGCATGCGTATATAATGTATATGTATATGTATGTATCTTTGCTGGTGGGGGAAGAAGACGAAGCAGCGCGACCGCAGAAATTCATCAAATTCGGCCTCAACCGCCGACCGAATCAAAAGGTCGGCAAGGAAACCAGGAACGCTACAGAACACCGACCTGCGACAAGCAGCCTCATGCCATGCACCGTGGCCTGACAAAGAAACGGGCGTGGCGCATGCGCGCGCCGCAGGCTCGCTCCTTTTCCGCTTCCTCAGAGCCAAATACATAGCTGCGGAGACGCGGGTCAAGAAGGAAGAGCAGCAGCAGCAGACAGTTCAGGCGCAGGCAAGTCAAGTGAGACGGGCAGGAACCTGGTGGTGCGGAGGGGTGCATTGACTGAAACGGGCGTGACGCATGCGCGAAGAAAGAAAACAAACGAGGGGGAGAGAGGGAGGTATTTGGCAGGGCGGGCACGCCGGGCGAAAGCCGAGGCTCGCCGCGGCCACGCTCCGTGCCCCTTTGGTAGGGCGCAACGTGTACCGTGCAGCATGGAGAACTCATGGGGACCAAGGAGGGCAAAAGGGCGACGACGCGCGTCATCAAGGAAGCGCGAAACCCGAACGCCGCAAGACCGAACGTGTACGGCCGTGGCGGGGGCCACTAACACTGGCATGATTAATCATCGCGGCGACGTGAATAAAAAGGTCCTTTCGTCCCTGGCCGAGACAGAAACAAGACGACACTCAATTCCTCAAACAAGGAATACACAACTTGCAGAAACACAAAAGTATGACGCGTGGGCGAGTCCCCTTCAAGGAACAACGCCCCGCCACCCCGCAGGCCATGACTCGCCCCGCGTTGCGCTCAAAGCGACGGGTGGGGGGGCGAGCGAGAAAGAGGCGCAATCCGTGGAAGACGCACAGACGCCTTTTAAGGTGCGCCCCACCCCCCAATCGACGTGCTCCGTAGAAGGGGAAGTCAAGGATGGCTAAGCAGCGACGGCAGTCTCGGCGACGCGCCTAAGAATCCGGAAAAGGCCTGGGGATGCCTCCAGGATTATGTACCCAGGGGGTCACTTGGTACATAATTACTTCAGGCATTCTTTCGGAAGCCCCTGGTGGTCCTTTTGCGGGTCCCTCTGGGCCCCTGGCAGGAGCTGCCAGGTGCCGTCGTGGGGGCCGCAAGAAAGCCTCAAAAAGACCTTTAGCTCTGTGGCGATCCTTTCGGGGATGGACAGACTTCCCTTTAGTAAAACGTGGTTTAGTGAAAACGACCTGAGGCCCAAACGTGGCGGGCGCAAGCCTGGAAAATAACGGCCGCGGCGCCCTCTCGAGAGCCGAAAACGGACAATTCACTAATCGACGTGTCACTGTTGGGGGTTCTGTCCGCCCCCGATCCTTGGAGGTATCGGCGGGATCGGCGGGCACTCCGGGGCACTCCTGGATGGCTCCAGATCGCTGGCGCTTCCCAAGACGACTGCCAGATGCCCACCGGCGACGAGAATGGCGACGTGAACGGCGACACTAATGGCGACGCTGATCGACAATTGCGGCGGCACTAAAAGGCGACACGAATGGCGACACAAACGCCGTCACTAAAGCACGGCGGTGACAACACAAATATCACGAAGGGCTGCGCTATGTCAGCAGCGGCCTAACCGCGACCAGAATCACTAATCGAAAAACACTCATTCCCTCGCCCTGCAAAATCCGCCGATCCGGCGTGTGAGCTACAAGGAGCCTCAGCAAGAGCTTCAGCTCTGAGCCTACGCAAGAACGTCAGATCTGCTTGCGGGGTCGCCGGGGTGGCTCTGCCGGGGAAGGGGGGGAGGGGGGGGGCGGGGTGGTCCCCCATCTGGCGTTTTCTTCATGATTTACGCATCCCCGAAATGTTTCGGGGGGTCCGGGAAAAGGGGGGGCCCCCCATCTGGCGCTTTCGTAATGGTTTGCGCATCCCCAAGATATATTCCGGGGAGTCCCAGGGAGCCCCCTCAGATCGGGAGCGGCCAAGAGGGGGGTGTCCAAGAGGGGGGGGGCAAATCATGACCGGCGGCATGTGCGCGGCCCAGCGGGCGGGCCAGGGACGTCATGGAATAAGAAGAGGCGCCATGAAATCTGGGGAAATATCATGGCCCGCGCCATGAAATCCCCCCCCCCCTAGTCATCACCCCCCTCTTTTCCGCCCCCGACCCAAGACCCTCCCCTCGGAACCCTCCCCGGACTCCGGGACCTCTCAAGCACCCCCCCCAGCGGGAACGAGGACGAGCGAGGATGGAGAGGGGAGCGTGCACGCGACGCGGCACACCCCCAGCGGGAACGAGGACGAGCGAGGACGGAGAGGGGAGCGGGGAAAACGAGGGAAGGATAGCCGTAGGGGTACCTTTTCCTCCTAAGCCTCCCTCCGAGAGAGAGAGAGAGAGAGGCGGACCGAGGGCTTGGGGGATGAATGAATTTATGCTGTTCGCGATTTGCCAAACTCCATTTCTACTTCCATGCCCATTTCCACCCCCCGCCCTCTGGATCCGCGAGACCATCCTCGCCTCAACGCTCTGCTCCTCGTCCACAAGGGTGGCAGGGTTGGCGCACGACACGCCAGGCGCAATGCGGTTGCAGTCATGGCGCTGCCAGCAGGAACGCTAAATTAGGAGCGAAGCCCATCTGTCCCAAACTTAGCCATGCATCTCTAAGGAATGGCCGAGCTCCATTTTGGAAGCGATCAATGGTCGTTGCCTCTTGTTTTGAAGGTGGCACCTCCCCTCCCAAGGAACGCCAGCAGACCCCAGGAACTGGCGAGCCCTTTCCGAATCATACTTAGACCATATTTCAGCGCCACAACTATATCTGAATTACCTATACGACCACCCTTCGGCTGAGAAGGAGGTTTTTGGGGGGAGGAAACAACGTCTCACTCGATCGGTCTCACTATCGATCTTACTATCGATCTCACTATCGGTCTCGCTCAAGCGATCTCACTCGGTCGATCTCACAATCAGTACCACTCGATCTATGTCATTCGATCGATCTCACAATCGATATGATTATCGATATCACAATCGATCTCTCTATCGATCTCGCGATCGATCTCACAATCTATCTCACATTCGGCCTCACTATCGATATCACAATCGGTCTCACAATCAACGTCATCATCATCATCATCATCATCATCAGCATCATCATCATTATCATCATCATCATCGACATCAACGTCATCAACGTCATCAACATCATCATCATCATCACCATCATCATCATCATCATCATCATCATCATCATCATCATCATCGGGACACCATCATGATCATCACCTCATCACCATCATCGTCAACATCATCATCATCATCATCACCATCACCATCACCGGGACACTATCATCGCCACCAGCAACATCAGCAGCATCACCATCATCGGAACACCACCATCATCACCATAATCGGAACACCACCATCATCATCATCATCATCATCATCATCTCATCATCATGAACACCATCGTCAACATCGTCATCATCGGGACACCGTCATCATCATCATCAGCATCATCAACATCAACATCATCATCGGGACATCATCATCATCATCGTTACCGTCATCATCACCATCATCATCATCGGAACACCATCATTATCATCAACGTCAGCATCATCATCATCATCATCATCATCATCATCATCATCATCATCATCATCGGGCAACCATCATCGAAATCATCATCACCTCATCACCGTCCTCACCATCATAATCACCATCACCATCGAACACAACCGTCATCATCATCATCAACATCAACATCATCATCTGGACACCATCATCGTCACCATCATCAACCTCATCATCATCATCACCATCATCAACAGCATCATCATCAACCTCATCATCATCATCATCATCATCATCAACATCATCATCATCTCGTCATCATCAACATCATCAGGATCATCAACATCATCATCATCATCATCCTCGGGGCACCATCATCATCAGCAACATCAGCATCATCAACAACATCATCATCATCGGAATGCCATCATTATCACCACCATGGCCATCATCATCATCATCATCATCATCAGCATCACCATCATCGGGACACCATCATCGTCACCATCATCATCAACATCAGCATCATCGGGACACCATGATTTTCATCATCGGCACACCACCATCATCCGCATCATCTCATCATCATCATCATCATGTCCGACATCATCAACAACATCATCGGGGAACCATCATCATCACCAGCAACATCATCATCAACATCATCATCATCATCGGGACACCATCATCATCGTCACCATCATCATCATCATCGTCACCATTATCATCATTGGGACACCATCATCATCGCCAACATCAGCATGATGATCATCATCATCATCACCATCACCATCATCATCATCATCATCATCATCATCATCATCATCATCATCATCATCATTATCGGGCCACTACCATCAAAATCACCATCAGCACCTCATCATCATCCTCATCACCAACATCATCATCATCATCATCAGCGGGACACCATCATCGTCATCATCATCATCACCATCATCATCATCAGCATCGGGACACCATCATCATCATCACCATCATCATCAACAGCATCATGATCAACCTCATCACCATCATCGGGACACCATCATCATCAGCAACATCATCATCATCATTTGCATCATCGTCATCACCTCATGATCCCATCATCAGCATCATCATAATCATCAACAACATCGTCTTCATCATCTGGACACCATCATCACAATCGTCAGCAACATCAGCATCACCAACATCATCATCGAGACACCATCATCATCACCACCATGGCCATCATCATCATCATCAACATCGTCATCATCATCATCATCATCGTCATCATCATCATCATCATCATCATCATCATCATCATCATCATCATCATCATCGGGACACCGACGGGACACCGGCGGGTCACCGCGCGGCACCGGTTGCTGGAAGGGAGACTTTTGGTCCGGCCGCGCCTCAGCCAGAGGCGGGACATTTCTCGCCCGCCCACGCAGCTTCGCCTCGCCCGCACGCACGGCACGCACGAACACGAAACCGAAACCGATTTTCCCGTAGGGGGGCTCTCCGTTCCACTTCGATCTCACCCCCTCACCTCCGAACCCTCACATCTGATTATTGCATGCGGTAATGTGGGTGCTCGCCCTTGCAGAGCGCTTCCCGTCCATGAAGAACAGCTCGAAAGGTGAATATCGCCTTCGGTGCATCTCCGCATGGGGCTAAAACGCGTGCAGGGTGTGCCAAACTGTGGCGGGGCCGCCACAGGGGCCTCTGGGGCATTCGGTGGAGCGCCCTATGGGATGGGGTGTGGAACCGCATGCGGGCGCTGTCACTGGGGCCGTCGGTGGAGCTCCCTGCGGGGCCACGAAGCGTGTGAAAGGTGTGCCGAAACGGAGGTGTAATTGCATGCGGGCGCTGCCCCAGGGGCTGCCAGTGCACCAACATTGGCGTGGAACTGCATGCGGGCGCTGCCACTGTGGCCTTCGGTGGAGCTTCATATGGGGTCACGAAATGTGGATGGGGTGTGCTGGAATGGGGCGCCGGCGCTGCCCCTGGGACCTTCGGTGGAGCTCCACATGGGGCCACGATTCGCGCGAGGGGTGTGCCGAAGTGGAGGTGGACCTGCTTGCGGGCGCTGCCAATGGCGCCTTCGGTGGAGCTCCCTATGGGGCCACGCAGCGGGTCAGGGGTGTGCCGAAATGGAGAGTGGAACTGCATGCGGGCGCTGCCACTGGGGCCATCGGTGGAGCTCCCGATGGGGCCACGAAACTTGTGAGGGGTCTGCCGGAATTCGAGTGGAACTGCATGCGGACGCTGGCCCTGGGGCCTTGAATGAAGCTCCATATGGGATCGCGAAATATGTGAGGGGTGTGCAGAAATGGGAGTGGAACTGCATGCGAGGGCTGCCAATGTCGCCTTCGGTGGAGCTCCCTATGAGGGCGCGAAGCGTGTGAAGGGTGTGCCAAAATGAAGGGTGCAACTGCATGCGGGCGGTGCCACTGAGGCCTGCGGTGGAGCTCCATATGGGGCCACGAAGCGTGTGAAGGTATGCCGAGATGGAGGGTGAAGCTGCATGCGGGCACTGCCCCTGGAGCCTTCGGTAAAGCTCCTGATGGCACCACGAAGTGCAAGAGGGGTGTGCCGGAATAGGGGTTGCACCTCATGCCGGAGCTGCCACTGAGGCCTTCGGCGGAACTCTTCGTGGAGCCACGAGACGTGTGAGAGGTTCGCCGACACAGGAGAGGGGATCGCACGCGGGCGCTGCCACTGCGGCCTTCGGTGGAGCTCCCCATGGGGCCACGACATATGTGAGGGGTGTGCCAAAATGAAAGGTGGAACTGCATGCGGGCGCTGCCACTTGGAACTTCACATGGGGGCCACGAAACGTGTGAGGGATGTGCCGAAAGTGGTGGCGATGATGGTGATGATGACGGCGATGATGATGACGACGATGCTAATGATGATGCTGATGCTGATGATGATGCTGATGCTGATGCTCAGGGTGGTGGTGATGATGTTGATGATAATATTGATGATGATACTGATGATGATGATGTTCATGATGATGGTGGTGGCGATGATGAAGATGATGATGATTAAGATGATGCTGATGCTGATGACGATGTGCATGATGATGATGCTGCTGGTTATGATGCTGATGATGATGATGCTGATGCTGATGCTGATGCTGATGATGATGATGATGATGATGATGATGATGATGATGATGAGCGGTGGAGAAGGTGGAGGAGGAGGAAAAGGCGGAGGGAATGAGAGAAACGCGGCTGTGCGAACTCTTCAAAACGAGAAGCTAACACCACAGGATTGTTGAGAAAAAACGGAGCCATCGCTGCACTCCAAAGACAAAGTCTGGTGCTCGAGGGCACCCTTCTGACTACCGTTGACCTTAGAATTACATGAGACGGAATCTTGAGGGCGATCAACAAAACGACTGCCACGAAGACACATTGCACGCCTCGAGGAAGGTGAGGAGGGGCCCAGAGAAGGGAGACCGAGCCTGATGGAGGAGGAACGTGGAGGAGATGACGGGGGGGAATGCCATGAAGAGAAGGGCCTCTGTCCGCTCACTGGCCTGACCGGCTCACCCTCCTCTGAGGCTGGTCCGACGAGTCGGAACCAAAACGATCCAGGGGCCTCGCCGCGCCAGAGGCAGCAGTCGAGAAGGAGGGAGGGAAGGAGGTGAACGGGGTCGAGAAGGAGAACGCCCGTCCTTGAGCAGGGACCGACCGTCCCAACGTTACTGTAGGCCTACCGCGAAATCTTCGTAGAACCCGAATATGTTCGAAGAGCAAAAACAATGTTCTTGGAACATAAACCCGATGAGTTGAAACAAGACAGTCCCAGCCAGAAATGTTCTAAGAACATCTCGTGGAGACCCCGAACAGTTCTTAGAGCCTTCTTTGGCAGGCCTATGGGCGAGCCAGGACGCTTCGCCACTGCTTGACGTCCGCCCGTCCGCGCGCTATCTCGCCCGGCCGCACCCGGCCCGGCCGTGCCCGGGCTCGCCTCGTAGTCCCAGCCGGTCCCGTTTGCGCGCGCCTCTATCCTCTGGGCCCCGCTTGATGGACCTGTTTTCCACCACCAGCACCATAAGTTGGAGGGGGGAAGGAGGAGGAGGAGGAGGAGGAGGAGGAGGAGGAGGAGGACCCCCATCCCCCTCCAACTGATGGTGGTGGTGGTGGAAAACAGGCCCATCACCGCTGGGGCGGGGGGGAGCGAGCGACGCCCGCGCGGCGAGGCCGGAAAGGGGGCCGTCAGATCCAGGCGTTGCACTTCTCCTTCTTCTTAGTTTTCTTCTTCTTCCTCTTCCTCTTCCTCTTCTTCGCAATGGGATGATTCTCGCCTGGTTTCGGGCTCCAGGCCGTTCCGGCTCGGACAAAACGCCGCAGCAGGATGGGGTCCAGGGCGCTGGTCGCGACTCTTCACGACGTGCCAGTTTTGCTCGCAACGTCGGATCTCAAGGAGGACGTGGAGTGTAAGGGACGCAGGGAGGACGGGGAGGGAGCGAAGACACAGGGAGGAGGAGGAGGAGGAGGAGGAGGAGGAGGAGGAGGAAGAGGAGGAGGAGGAGGAGGAGGAAGAGGAGGGGGAGGAGGAGGAGGAACAAGTAGCGAGAGGGAGGGAGGACAAGCTAGGTGAGCCCGCGTCATATCTGACGTCATATCCCTCCCTCCCATCCGTTATCATTACGTAAAGCCTCTATCGACCAACACAAAAGAAGATGTTGGAACGGACAGCGATCCCAAACGGGTGCACGATGCATGGCATGGCGTAGTCTGGCGTAGTCAGGCACTGAGCCAGGCACTGCATACCGCATAACATAGCATTGCATGGCGTGCCCTTGAATGGTATGACACTGCGTACCTTGGCCCTAGCGCTGAATACCACAGCATTGCAGAGCAAGGTATGTAATCGCGTGAATGTGGCAACACACACGCCATAGCATTGAATTGCACCAGCTGGAACACATTACTAGCGTGAACACCAGTCGAAAGAACAAAAACGCTGAAATGAGGCAAACGTTGCAGCGAGAGCACCATTCGCAAGGACCGAAAACGTGGAACTGACACCAACGCTGCAGCGGGAAAAGGGGGCGGATACTCTCAGCACGTGTCCGGGCAGACAGGAGAGTAGTATTCATATTGTGTTATTGTGGAGGAGGAGGAGGAGGAGGAGGGACGGTGAGAAGGAAGCAGCGCTGAGAAGCGTGACCAGGATCAGGATTGGATATCACGGGCAGGGAACGAGACCATCCGCTGTGGACATCTGCATCATCTGCGCTTGATCGAGGGCGCCTGTCTGCAAAGCTTGCGACGTCCGCCGCTCGTGTGAAGCACCGTCCACCGAGCACATGTTCCACGACGCGGTGGTAGCCTTAGCCAGGCTCGACGGACGCAAACCCCGACATCCGACGATACGGCCTTGATTTTGGACGCCGCGTGGATCGTCGAAACGGTCAGCCTTGAACGATCGGCGGCCACTCGGTTGCCAGATCGCTCCTTGCGGCGTGCAGCCCTGAACGCCCGCGACGAGGTCGTCACCGCATCGACACGGCGCGAGCATGCTGTACTTAGATGCGAGCGCCTGCGTGTGGTCCATGCGCGCGCAAGTAATCCTCGAGGGATGCAAAATCGCCCCTACCCTGGGTTACAAGCGCGTGGTCTGTAAACTTCCTGGGAACTCCCAAAGGCCAGAGAGCCGCCAGGACACCGCGCGACACGCGCAATGGGCAGGGCTTACCCTGTCGGCCCACAGGAGTTCAGCGCACAGCGCCTCGGAAACCAGGGTAGGGGCGTTTTGTTGAGCCCTTGAAATCCCACCACCCCCTTGCTCTCCAGTGTTTTAGGGATGGGGCTACCCCTGAACCTGCCGCCCCCCCGGTCTGGACGGACCCCCCTCGAGGTGCCAGAGGGTCCTGGTTGGTCCGGACCGAGCCATGAGGGCCCCGAGACGGCATCCAAGAAGGTCGCGTCATGCAGCCCAATGTTGGACCAAGCTCGCAGTCCCCAAGACAGCCCCAGGTGGCTACGAAGTCTCCCACAGATGTCCCCGAGCGAGAATCCATTCAGAACCTTACACGCGTGGCTCCCAGACCTGGGCTGGCCGAGGGGAGCTCGTGGGGCACTGGCTGGCCCCCGTTATCGGGTGCGCCGAAGAAGGGAGCCATGAAGAGGGGGGGCGCATCACATCCCGAGGCACGAGCGCGGACGAGGGGCGGTGAGGGGACGCTTTGAAAGAAGAAGAGAGGGCACTGAAATCTGGACGATCTCATGGCTCCAGCCACGACCTCCACACACATACACACACACCCACAATCCTAACCCCCCGATGGGACGCTCCCGACGCCAATGCTGACCACCTGCGACCCTGATGCGCCCTCGAGGGGACCGGCTCAGGGGGGAAACATCGAACTAGAATCGGTGACACGGGCCGGCGACGGCAAATCAGCACCTTCCTGGGCGGGGAGGGCTGTCGGGACCCTATATACGATGAGCGGGCGAAGGTCGGGCCGGGCGAAAGGGGGGGGGTTGCAAAGAGGGGGGTTGAGAACCAGCTCACGTTGCTGATTTTCCCAGCGCCTCCCGGCGCCCGCAGGCGCCCGTGCATCGAGGAATGGGCCCGGCGGCGGGGCCGAAACCAGCTGCATGCAGCAGACTTCGTCCCCCCCCCCTTTCCCTATCTCCCGCCTTTCGCCTCTCCCCTTTCGCCTCTCCCCCCTTTCGCCTCTCCCCCCTTTCGCCTCTGCCCCCCCCCCCCCTTCCCCTATCTCCCTCCTTTCGCCTCTCCCCCCTCCTTCCCCTTTCCCTATCTCCCCCCCCTTTCGCCCTCTCCCCCCCCTTTCGTTCGGCCCGAGGAGGGGTCCACGCGTTCCCCCTCGCGAAACCGTGCGGCCCTGCGGGCCACAGCTCGGGCCTCCGGCGGCCGTCGGGGGCGATCTCCGGGCGTCCCCGGACCGCCCTCGGGAGGCACCCCCGAGGCACGCCCTCGGCGAGGCGCAGCTGCTGGAGAGCACCCCGAGGGAGGAGGGAGGAGGGAGGGAGGAGGGGGGGAGGAGAGGGGGAGGGAGGGAGGGAGGGGGGAGGAGGAGGGAGGGAGGGATGGAGGGAGGGACCACAGTGGCGCGCGAAAACCGCGGAGGACCGCGCGGAGAGCGCCTGGGAACCGAAGCCGTCCCTGTCGCTGCACCTGACCCAGACCCACGACGTCACGATGGTTTGTCAGAGTGGTTGAAGGGGCCCTGGGACACACAACTAAATACACACAAATATAAATATTCCCCATATTTTCCTAAATTTCCTAGGTTTTTGTCTTCCCCACCACTTCTCATATTCTCCCATATTTTCTGGGGGATCGACGATTAATTGTGTCTGTGTGTTTTTGTTCCCTCCTGAGTGGTAGCCCCCTGGACGTCTCGACCCGTTCCCCGGGACGGGCTTCTCCTCCCGAGTCGTCTGGCCGACGCTCTCGCGAGGCCCGCTGCGGGCCCTGGGAGGCCGAGCATGGCGCGAAGCACTTCCCGTCGCGATGTTGCCATCAGTCCAGGGGGTCGCAAAAAAACCCAGGATTGCAAAAAACCGAAGGATTGCAAAAACAACCCAGGATTGCAACGAAGGATTGCAAAAAAACATGGTTTTTTTGTAATCCTTGGTTTTTTTGCAATCCTTCGTTCAAGGGAGGCTGCCCCCGACTCCGACGCCCCTCCAACTGGTTTTGTTGCGCGTCATCCTTGCGCAGGGGCCGTGCTGATCTTCTCTGTATCGCTCCAGTGTCAACGGATGATCCCCGAAGGGGATCCCACGCCCCTCCCCGAAGGGCGTCCTACGCCCATCCCCGAGGTCCAGTTGGAGGGGCCGACGCCCCTCCAGCTGGATCTTGGACGCCCGAAATGGGTACGGAAAGGATGGGTGCAGTGCCCAACAGCAAATGTCGTCCCGAACCGACAGCGGCCGCTGTTGGGCAGGCGGCTGTTCGTCTCCAGGGGAAACAGGCCGCGGCGACGCCGGCAGCGACTCCTGTTCAAAATCTGCAGGAACTGCTGTTGGTCTTTGTACCCATTCTTTCCGTACCCATGTCGATCGTCCCGATGGACACCCCCCTCTCCGTACCACTTTGGAGTCCGCGAAACGGTGCGGTGACAAACCGTGCGGTGACCTCGAAATCCCCCGAGACCTCACCGCACGGTCCGTCACCGCACGGTCTTGGGACCCCGGAGGCCCCTGTGCCCCGCATCCTCGGAGAACGACCCGAGTCCCAAAACCGTGCGGTGGCCCCAGATCCCCACCGACTCACCGCACGGTGTTGTCGCCGCCCCGTTTGGGGACCCCCGAACCACGCCGGTGGCCTCACCCCCCCTCCACGCCCGGCGAGGCGCGGCCGAGGCCCGCGGCGGCGGTCCTCCCCTGCGCCTCCAGCAGCTCGAGCTGCTCCTCCAGGAGGAGGAAGGGGAGGAGGAGATCCAGCGTAAACCACACATGTTTTAGAACCCCCCAAAACAATCGAATCACGAAAACAATGTTCTTAGAACATGAGCCCGATATGTTAAAGCAAGACAGGCGCAAAAAGAAATGTTCTAAGAACATTCCGTTGAAACCAAAAAAGGTTATCATAACATCCCCTGGTAGGCCTATATACGCGAGCCAGGACGCTGCGCCACTGCTAGGAAAAATGAAGCAAACCGAAACCAGGTGAAAGCACAACAGCCACAAACGATATCACAAATTGTTCACCGAGTTCCAACGTGCTTAGGCTGTTGCACGGTCTTTCGTGGCCCTCCAAGGGGCCCAGGCGAGCCCTGGGTGGCGCCGGGCGGCCGCAACCCGGCCGGGGAGGCCCCGCCGAGAGAGGCGCCCTCCCGGCGGGCCGCCGAGCGGGCCAGCTGGCTGGCCGCCCGGGGGGGCCAGCGAGGTGGCGTGACTCCTCTCCCCTCCCTCGGGGGCAGAGAGTTCTCGTTTCTCCGAATATTCCGTTCTGTTTCGTTATCTCGGGGCTCATGCCCCTGGGGTAAAATGAGCCCGCCAAGCAGGCGCCCTGGGCTGTGTCACTTGTCAGTTGCGCACCCCCGCGGCTGGCGAGGTCGTGCACTCGTGCACCCTGCTTCCGAGGAGAGCCGAACCGAACTGAACCTTCGGGGGCGCGCAAACATAGAGTAGCGATCCATGGATTTGGCGCGCGGTCGCCAAATCCATGGATCGGGCGAGGTGCCCTACCCAAAATGCGGCCTGTGCCGTATCGCTCGGCGGCGGGAGTCCGCGATTTCCCACGGAAACGGGACCCGTCGCTAATCCACGCATCCTCAATCCATGTTTGCGATCGCCTGAAAGGTGGAGTGACTCCTCTCCCCTCCTCCTCTCCCTCACCTTCGTGCCCTCCTCTCCCCCCCTCTGCGTGGGTTCTTCCCCCAGCTCCTCTCCCTCCCTCCCTTCTCTCTCTTCTCCGTCGTGGCACCTCCTCCCCCCTCGTTTCGAGGACATCTCCCTGTCATCCTCTCATCCGTTCCATCTTCCCCCCCGTCGTCCTTTCACCAACTCATTCGCGGGCCTCCTTCCTCTCCTCCTCCACCTTCAAAGAAACGCGTGCCTCCTCCTCCTCCTCTTCCACCTCCTCCAGTCCCGTCTCGGTCGGCGGGCGTCTGCGGCGAGCACGCCCAAGTGCCGCCCGTCTGGTCGAGGGCCTTCAGCAGCCCCCCCCCGCCGCTCCTGGATCTCAAGGTTCATCACGGTGACCTGGAGGCAAGTCCTTGCCTAATGCTGCTGCTCCTGCTCATTCCTGATGTTCCTCCTCATCACCCTCCTCTTCCTTGTTTCTGCCTCCGTCCTGCGCCTCTTCCTCCTCCATCTTTCCTGAACTTGATGATCCTCTCCTCCGCCTCTTCCGTAACCCCTCCTGTTCCACTCCTCTTCGTCTCCAACGCGGGGGAGGGGAAGAAGGAACAAACGGAGAAAGGGTAGAGTACTGCGGATGAGTATGGAGGAGAACGGGGTGAGGGGGACGACAAATGAAACTGATTCCCAAACTTGAGCACATTGTTCCAAGGACTATGTCCGAATCCGAGGCGCACTCGCAGGGGGGAGGCTCCGAAACTTGTCAATGCGGATTTCGATCCTGGGGGGGTCTGGGCTTCAAGGTGGGAATAGAAGCGACGGCAAGAACATGCGAGGAAGAGAACAATGATAAAACTGATCAGCAAGGCGATGGAGGGGAGGATGATGAAAAGGACCGATATAAGGCAGCAGAAGGCCTGAAGTGAGCGGGCCTGGTGCCCACGTAGGCACAATACATATAATTATAATGGCAACTTGTTCTGACGGTGTGAGCTCCGCGGCGACAGCATGTGAGTAGAGGTGGAACTGGTGCGCGGGTATGGCAAACAATACAACACACGCGAACCGAAAACAAACGAATGGTGATCGGAAGCTGGCCGCGATCTGAAACAAACCACTGAGAACGTTTGGAATCGGAGAACGTTTGGAATTGGAGGATCGCTGGGCACGCTGTTACGGTTCGCTTGCCAAACGGGCCAACGACGTGCTAGAATATGCGATGGGAAGCTTTAAAACACCATATGTCGAAATCTAAGTGTGCGCGTTCATATACATTCATACGCCTATAAAGTTTAAGCTATGTAAAATACATGTGTACATATAAGTGTGTATACATGTATACGCATACGTCTGCAAACGTGAACATAAATGCATGAACATGTAGCCGGCTTATGGGGGAAATAAAATCTTTGCGGAGAAAAAATTCAATTCGGGTCTGGGTTCGGGCGAGAAGAACATCAAATATTCGAATTCGAAACGCCCAAAAACCCCACATCCGGAATAAGTTCAAGACGACCCCGGCCACAACGACTATTATTTACTAATTTTTGGTCGTTTGAACTCTTGGACTCTTAAACGTGTCTGACATGTTGAACTGTGTTCGAACTTGTTTGACATTCTGTTGCACTGTTTTGAACTGTTAAACTTGTTTGAGATGGTTTCGGACGTGTTCTGAACTGTTGTTACTGTTCAAACTGTTCCTCTGCGCCGAGCACTATCTGAACTTGTTCCGAACTTGCTCATTTTGAACACAATCTCTGCACGGCAAAAAAATCTGAGAAAAGGTGCCCACCGAACTCTTTCGAACAATGGTAATGCAAAAAAACACGAACTTCATGTAAGGCGTGTCGCGAAACCAAGCAACATTGCATGACGCATGACAAAAGAGGGGCAGCAACCGCACATCAGGCCAGAAGCCTCGTGGAGAGGCTCGCGCGGCCGCTGCGCTGTATGGACAGGCGACGCCTGAGCTTGAGGAGCGGCTCATGTAGAAGATCCGCCTCAAAAGCATCGGGCCCGAACCAAAACCCCAAGGACTTATGGCGCGTTGCGATATTCGGTTCTTGCCATTTTGCTGCAATCGGCGATTCCTCCGAACCCGTCGGCGCGCGATTCGGCGTCCACGCAGCCTTTTCCCAGTTGGAGACCTGACCAGATGCGCGCTCAAATGTGTCGAGTATGGCAACAAGCTCGTCCAAAGCACTCGCTGCATCGAATGAAAACTTCCAATCGCCCCCGGATCCCCACATGGAGGACGCCGCGTACCGCAGCAGACCGTGCAAGGAAAGGGCCCGCCGCGAGAACATATACGAACACGGACAGCGGATGTCCTTCCGAGAACCCAGCGAAAAAGCTTGCAGGTGGAAACGCGTCGCCCGGCCACGTCAGAAAAGCGCGGCGCGCGCGAGAGCCGCTGAATGCCTGTCAAAAGCTGCGCTGGGAGGCCCGCGCGACCGCGAGCGGCGTTGACCCACTCCCGAGAAAGCATATTGAACCCTTTCGAGCAACCGAGAAAGAGGACAACCATAACCGCAGGCGCGGCGCCGCGGCCAATGCGAATGGCTTCTGCGATTTCATCGATGTTCCGCTCGATCTCCCCTCCCGTTGCAAAAGCCCGCTGTCTCCGCCTGAGCTGCGCGGCCGCAACCTGGTCGAGCATTCGGCACGGCATGCGGCCGAGGACTTTGGCGTCTTGGCTCGGTCGCTCGAGATCGCGCAACAACGCAATGGCAACAACGCCCTGCTCCTTAGGAGTTGCATGCCATAGAAGATCGATCATGTGAGCTTGCCCTTCGCGCTCTCCGCGCGTGAGTTCGTGGAGAACTTCAACGAAAAACTGTGCTCAACGCATTCGCGTGCAATTTGTACAAGAACGACCCTTCACTGCCGCGGTCCCGGCGCCTTGTGTCCGGGGCCTCGCTTTCAGGCAGAGCAAGTCTAGCATCTTTCAAGTACAGGCCCCGCCCACGGAGCATCTACGAAAAAAAGGCGCCGTCTCCTCGTGGGCCCCCCTGCGTTCACGAGCGTATTCCCTCGAACGCCGGCCGATTTCGTAGCTTGAGGTGACATGCCGGCCCACGCTGTCATCTCACAGTTTTGATACCTGAAACCGCTCGTGCGCGCAAAAAGCTTTCCACCGTTGAACTACCCCAAGGTGCGCCTTGGCTCCAGCGTGCGTGCTGCCAGCAGAGACGCCGTCGCCTACTGCTGCTGTCAGCGCATTTTCGGGCACCCAACGGCACTCTTCATCTAGCGCCTGCTCTCGCAATGCCTCCCCATGAAGCCTGTGCAACTCATGTAGCAAATCACCCGCTCCTCGCAGGATGACGCTGGGACTGGTGCATTCAAACGCCGTTGCAACCAATGGCGCAAGAAAGGGGCACAATTTCAACAACCACTTGGAAGTAAGCGTCGGTTCCGCATGCTTCCCTTCATGTGGGTGGCAAACGTTGCCATCCCTCGCGCTTCCTCCATGAACTATTTTGCACATGCCTGAGACATGTATTTGAATTCACACAGTGCGTTCAGGGGCACTCGCTACCAAACGTCTTCAACTAAAAATTGTACCAACTGCTCGTCATATACTGACCAATCTGGCATGGCCTTGCACGCCTCCGCCCGGGTGAACCGCTTCTTCCGACGCCGAGGCCGTTTTTGGAAGGTAGTGCCCACAGACAGGTGATCAGATGCGTTCGGGTCAGGCACCCCCCCCATAACGTGCACATGTTGTAGTCTGTGCGCATGCCGCAGAAAATCGCGACCAACTCTGGCGAAGTCAAGTGTTTCAGGCATGTGCCAGCGAGCGCCCGCGCGAGTGACGCCAGCCCGTCTAAAAAGTACGTTCCTCTACCTCACCTTGGTGGAGGGCCCGATAAGTGCGAGGAGATTTTCCCACGCCTCGAGAAGGCGTCGTCCGCTGCTCTGTCTGGAGAACAAAATTTCGATCCACACCGAAGGTGCATTCAAACCTGCCGCGCACGCGCTCCTCAACAAATAAACATGGATGGCGCGAGTGAGTTCTAGCACCTGCCGTGTCCGAGTTGCGCGGGGATGGCTGTCCAGGTAAACGACTACATACAAGCGCGCGCAAGTGCCGACATTATACAAGAAAGCATGAGCAGCGCCCTCAATCAAAACAACATGGTGATTCTGAAGGCCCTTCTCTCCCTCAATCCCAAACGCTGCCATCAACCGCTCACTGACGCAGATGGCCATGCCTGGGAAACGCCCATTGCGGTGGAATAGAGAGCGAACCCCATCGACATGCGAGAAGAAGCAACTTGCGCAACAGCGCTCGACACGTGAAGCTCGCTGAAGCACGCGACATCGCAAATGCGAACAATGTGCTTGAGATTTGCGACTTTACGGTCAAACAGGTTGCGATCACTAAAACTTACGAGGTGCAGATTGCAGAAAGCAGCGCCGGCGAAGTCTGGACCTGTGGCACAAGTGGCCTGCGTGATCGGCGTGGCCATGGTTCCCTTGCCCCCTCGGGCTTCCCAGGGCCTCTCTTGGCACACCGCTGCCGCATCACACCACTGACCTCGCGCTGCCGAGAGGTCGGCCTGCGCAGCGCCGCCCAGACATCTGCATTCCATATAGTCGCAACTCATTTTAAAAACCAATCTCTCGCATACAGCCCATCATCATCATCATCATCATCATCATCATCATCATCATCATCATCATCGCATACAGTACATCATCATCATCATCATCATCATCATCATCATCATCATCATCGTCATCATCATCATCATCATCATCATCATCATCATCGCATACAGTACATCATCATCATCATCATCATCATCATCATCATCATCCACATCATCCACATCATCATCATCATCATCATCATCATCATCCACATCATCATCATCCACATCATCATCATCAGCATCATCATCATCGTCATCATCATCATCATTATAATCATCATCAACAGCAACATCATCATATGTTTTTTGGAAGAAAAACAATGTCTCGCATACAGTACGTCATCATCATCACCTGGTTGCCTGCGTGGGCATGGCCACTGAGAACAAACACTCACCTTGCGCACCGAAGCGTTGCGTGGAGCGTCTGCGAAACATGTCGCCCACTCCTGCTGCGTAGGCAAACCTCGTTGCCAAGCTCCTTGTTCACCAGATCGGCGCACAAGAAAAAACGACGACCTACTGTGAGGCCGAATTGAAGCTTCGCAGCACGGTGATAAACCGTGGCGCATTGACCCTCTTGCCCTGGCCATTTGCGCTGGGAAACAGTAGGCTCGCCCGCAAAGAGAGCAGCAAGATCAACCCTCGAGGAATCAAGAGAAACGAATTTGCCGACTGCATGGGACCCCTGGCTATTACCAGCGGGCGCGCTGCTAACGTCGTGTACTTCAACTATGGCTCGAAGCTCGGTCAACTCTCCGGTGTCCAGAGACACGTAACAGCCGGGTTGCAACTTAGGAGGCTCGTTAGCACCAGCATTTTCGAACGCATTCAGCAAAGTGCGATGAACTTTGTTTGTGTCCGCATGACTGGTGACATGTCCAATCAACGTCCCTGCGCGCAGAACGTCATACAAAGACAATGGTTCGTTCGAAAAAACATCGTTCACTCGGCGCATTGCATGTTCGAGCTCATCAGGGGGAATATCATCCGCGAGTTGGTTTACCGCCTCCTCCAGCAAAATCGCCGTCTGGCGGTCATGAGGCAGCCTCACAAACTTCCTGGCGCCAGGGAAAGGCATGGAACCTGGTACCGAGGACACACGCTCTGGGGAAATGTCCATGCAAAGGTGCCTCCCGAGAGTACTCGGAACGTTGGATTCCCAACTGCGCCTCATCAGCTGAAAAGTAGATAGGGAAGTTTGCCGATTCTGCGTTCAAGACCCATTGTGTGTCGCACACCAGGCCCGCACTTGCCTGAGGAACAACCGCTCGCAATTCAGCTCCCGAGCTGGTGCATTTGATGATGATACCAACAGCGTGGAGACCTAAAGAAGCAAAGACAACGTGCACGACGTCAACATTAAGGCGGGGATCTTCGCATGCCGTCACGCGTACACTGCCGCTCGGTACGTATCCTGCTTTGGACCCGACGCTGATGAGACGGAAGCTGGCCTCGCCATCGCGGCTGAGAAACTCACGCGCCTTGCCATCCAAGGTGTGTTGATTGAATGGCGCTGCCTGTACGGAGCGATGCTATCCACGATTCCAAAGCGCGCTATGGACCGAGAAAAACAAGTCACTGCTTGGCTTCCCTGATGCATGACACATTTCTGAGCCCCAATGATGGTCCGACGTCGTGAAGCAAGTGTGCAACGTGGGCAATGGGAACGAATACTTGCAACAGTGTCTGGTCAACGTCGGTGGCACTGCTCCAAAAGTGCGCGCCACAACGCCATGCAAAAACCTAGACACATGCTCCTCACTCCCGCTGAACACGTAACGATGCATGCCGCCTCGTTTCTGCCGCAATGTGGAGTGGATCCGTCGATGTTGGAATTCCGATTCCAAAACGCTCATCCTACGCGGATCTTCCACAGACGCCCGAACCATGGAGGAGCTGCGTACACGGCGTTCCTGCGCCGATACATCATTGAGGCCACATGCATCATGCTCAACCACAGGCACTTCAAACCTATATTTTGCTTGACGTGCGCCTAAAGCGAACGCATGCAAGTACGAAGAAACACTTGTATGAATATGACCTCGCCACCACCTACCCGGTCGGCTGCAAACGTGCTGCTTCACGGCAGCGCAAAACAGTCGCGATGACAATCCAGGACTTGGCAACGAGAGAGCATGACATTTCTGCCCGTGGAATCCCGAAGGGCTGCGCACGATATCAAAAACAATGGTTCCCTCGAGATTGCATCCATCCCCTAACGCAGTCTTCATGACTGCTGAGGACGTGCCCTGCACCAAAACTCGGTTCGACGCCTGTCCAATCTCTTTCTGAAAAGCATCGTGGTCATCATTGCAAAAAACTCCTGGTCGGCTCCTGAGGTCTTCGACCAACCAAAATTAAAAAAAACGTGGCATGAAAATTCAATGCCGCAGAAACTTCCGTGAACAGCGTTTCGAAAGCTCGGATGCTGGCTAGATTCTGCGCGGCCTCAACCGCAGAGGTCCCCGAGGTCAGAGGGATGTTGCCACTGCGGGTAGGAGTCCTCGAATGGTCTCGAGTGCCAGTGGGTCCACGGTGCTCTGCTTCCCCGACCCTGATCCCATCCTGCTACACATCCGAAAGCAAGTCGCATGGAAAGTCACACTATAGACAGTAGCACAACTTCAGCGACTGGTATTATTGAAACTCACACTACAAGCCCACCTACGCCGATTTCAATCAAACTCTCACAGCATCCCCCGCTGCCCAGTACAGCTCCGAATTAAGCTTATACAACAACGACTAGGACAACTCTCACATCAACTCCTACTACACCGGCGTGGACGGCATAAAAGAACTCAACTCGTAATGCACATCTTTGGCACACTACATACTGGTCACACGTGTTGTTGCGCAACGATAGGGCACACCGCACTATCGTCCGCCTCGCACCGCTTCTGCACCAATCGCGGCGCTGTGCTCCGAATTGTGCTCCTGGCTACGATCCCTGCCGGAGTAGTTAACTAAGACCACGATTAGGAACGCACCCCCTCGCCTGCTTCGATGGTGAACATATGTATCCAGGGATGGATGAATCCACATGTGGACGAAGGAAGAGAGAAAAGGAGCGAGAGAGAAAGACAGAGAGAGAGAGAGAGGGTGTAATAGGTAGCCCATATCCCTGGCGCGAAGGCGGAATTGGCCGAAAGCCACTTGGTATGTACGTTGAACACGCGTGTACACACATCCTGTTCCAAAGTCTGCTGCTATTCAATTTCCAGCTCCTCAAGCACATCACCTTCTTCATCCTCCACATTCGCTTCCTCCTCCCTTCCCCCCTTTCCCCTCCCCCCTACTTCTTCCACACCCTCATCGCCCCGGCTCCGCCTTTTTTCTCATCTTCATCATCCCTTCCCCCAAGTTGGGGTTGAACAGTTGTTTCACTTAGTGGGCCCTCGTGTTCCTCCTCCACCTCCTCCTCGTCCTCCTCATCATCCTTCTCCCCCTCCTCCGCATCCTCTTCGTCATCGACTTCTATCTCTGGACCCTTCCTTCTGAAACCATGGCGCAAGCGGGAGGCGGACCAGTTGCGCGTTCCCCGCCACATCTGCGTTGTAAGCGGCGTCTTCCCGCGACGAACCAACGTTCCTCGGCGCCGCCTGCTGCGCATCTCTGTTGTCGCTCCCCTGACCCTTCCACTACTACCTCCTCCTCTCTGGCATGACCATGCGGCAGACCACGGGTCGATCCGTACATCACGGGGGGTGGCGGGGAGGAGGAGAGCCAACGTAACCCCAACGGCTAGTACGCCCTCCCGTCGCGAGTGCCCTCATGAATCCCGGCACGCGATCCTTCCCGCTGCGGGGGGCGCCTCCCTTGACAGAGGAGCGCCCCCCTGGCCTGCCGCGGGGGCGGGAGGTTCCCATTCCGAGAGGGGACTGCCTCGACAAGACGAGCGCATCACGACCAAAAGGTAATTCAGTGGAAGTGCCCAAACGTCAGCCCCGTTTTGAACATGGGCATTGCTCCATCCCTTCAAGTGTTGCGACCAGCTGCACGTAGGGTCGTCCATTTTGGTGATGGCTCAAGCGAAGGTTTTGTTTGGAAAAGAAAACACCCACCATCCATGTAACTGGCCAAAAAATGTAAACCCCAATAACTCTCTGGGCGTAGGTGGTCTAAAGAGCTTCCTCTTCCAACCCCCCTCTCCCCGTTCTGGGAGGTAGTCCCACCAGCCCTTTGGGCGTGAGTGGTTTAGAGAGCCCGCTCTGTCCTCAACCCCCCTTCTTCCCCTTCGGGGAGGGGTTTACCCCTCCCCCTACCCCCTCCCCCTGGGCCTGGAGAGGGGGTCCCGAGCGTGGTAAGGGGGGGTCTTTTTCGACTCCTGGGAGAGCTAAAAAACGACGACCCTCACGAGGATTCTGGCCCCGAGGGGGGGGGCACCGTTTGGCGCCTCCGCTCGTCTTTGAAGCAAAAATCATTGATTTTACTATGGTTTTGGCCCCATGTTGGGCTTCTAAGGGGGCAGCGCTCATCGTCCTTCATAGCAAAATCATTGATTTTACGAAGGTTTTGGGCTCATTTTGTCCTCCTCAGGGGGCAGCGCTCATTTGCGCTTCTGAGGAAGTCGCAAGAGGCCCCAAGATGGCCCCAAGAGGCCCTCAGGAGGCTCCCAAGAGGCCTCCAAGAGGCCCCCAAGAGGCCCCCAGGAGGCACCAAGAGGCCCTCAAGAGGCCCCCAAGAGGCCCCCAAGAGGCCCCAAGAGGCCCCAAGAGGCCCCCAAGAGGCCCCCAAGAGGCCCCCAAGAGGCCCCCAAGAGGCCCCAAGAGGCTCCAAGAGGCCCCCAAGAGGCCCCACGAGGAGCCCGAACGACTCACACCAGGACGAGGGGCCCGAACGACTCACACCACGAAGAGCCCGAACGACTCACACCACAAGGAGGGGCCCGAACGACTCACACCAGGACGAGGCGCCCGAACGACTCACACCACGAGGAGCCCGAACGACTCACACCACGACGCGGGCCCCGAACGACTCACACCACGAGGAGCCGGAACGAGTCACACCAGGAGGAGGGGCCCGAACGACTCACACCAGGACGAGGGGCCCGAACAACTCACACCACGAGAAGCCCGAACGACTCACACCAGGACGAAGAGCCCGAACGACTCACACCACGAAGAGCCCGAACGACTCACACCAGGAAGAAGGGCCCGAACGACTCACACCAGGACGAGAAACCCCAAACGACTCAAATCACGAGGAGCGCTTTCTCTCCCTCCTCCTCCGCCTCGTCCTTCTCCCGCTCCCCCCACAAGGAGGATGTACAAGGAGGCGGGAGGAAGGAGGAACAGGGGAGATATGCGGGGCCAAGCGGACACACGCCTGAAAAACACGACTGTCGGCATGCTTCGCAAGAGTTGCTACTGTGAGATGGGCTGGTGGGGATACGCGAAGCGTAAAGAATTTATCACTGCTCCCTATTAATATACACCCCCTCACCCACCCGTTCGGCGGCCAACCCGGAACCATGCTAACCCCATGAGGACCACCCCCCTTCATCCCTGTCCAAAAACAATATAGAACGCACTCTATCTCCACATTTGGAGCTAGCGCTGCCAACCCGATGCGCCCCCCCCCCCCCCCCCCCCGCACCATCCGTGCCACAAAAAAAACCAAATACACTTGGGGTCAAAGTCTTGAGTCATGTTCGTGAGGCCCGCGGGCACTTTGTGTTGTTTTGGCAGGGACGGCGGGGGTGACAGCACATTCTCTGCTGAGCGCAGGGCTATCATCCCTGACGAAAACATTACCAAATGCACCTCGCGGCTAAATCTGGATCATGCGCGGCCATCCCGCGTTCATTGTCAAGTGATTTTGACAGGGTCGGCGGGGGTGGTGGCGCGTGAGCTGCTGTGCGCAGGCCCACCAGACACAATGATGGGCATTGGTTCTCGACAAGGATGGTGGAGGCCGACATGTTTCTCGATGTGTGCTGTCACGTGCGCAGGTGCACCTGACGCACTCTGCATGTGCCCCGAACATGGCGCACCTGGCGCGGCTGGAGTATGCGGCACACCTGGCGCACTCGGAGCACGTGGCGCATCTGGCGCACCAGGCGTGCCTGGCAAGCTCGGGCCCCAGGGGTGCCTGGCGCGCGTGGCGCCCCTGGCACGCGTGGCGCACCTCGCCCAAGCGTCGCGCACCTGGGGTCGGCTTTGGTTACCAATAGCTGCCTATCCAAAAACGACCGCTAAACATGCTCAGGTTCGGGGTGTTGCTGATGTGTTGGGAGGGCGGGTGGGAGTGAGCTTGACGGCTTGCGGGCGGGTGGGCAGCTTGACCCCTCCCCATATCCCCTCCCCTGGATCTGGACGGGGGGGTCCGCGGGTAGCTGGAGCGTCCAAGATGGCCCAAGACAGCTCCTTGAGGGCCTCGGAGAGCCCAAGGTGACATCCAAGATGGTTCAAGACAGCCCAAGATGCCTGAAGATGGCTCCAAAAGAGGCTCCAAGAGCGCTCCAAGGCGGCTCCAAGCGACCAAACAACTCTTCCAGGAGGCTCCGAAGAGGCCAAAATCCTTCCAACACCTTAGAAAAAAACGATGTTGCTTACTGTCTCGCCTTTTGTCGCGTTCGATGGCCATCCGAGGCCTCAAGATGGCTCCAAGATGGCCCAAGGAGGGCCCCAAGAGATGCTCAAACGAGCCCCAAGACGGCCCCAAGAGCGCCCAAGAGCGCCCCAAGAGGCGATGTTTGGGACCCCGAATGGGGGCCCAAATTAAGAACCCCCCTTCTTCGATCGAATTCCTCCACGATGGCCCCATGAGCGCCCCTAACGCCCCCAAGAGCGCAACATGAGGGCCCAAAGAGGCGCCCAGGCGGCCCCAAGAGGCGCCAAAGACGCCTCCAAGAGGTTCCCAAGAGACCCCCAAGAGGCATCAGGACGATCCCCGAGGCACCCTAGACGCTCAAAGACGCCCCTGGGCACGCCAAAGCGCCCGCCAAACGCTCCAAGAGACCTCTAAAAAGCTTCCAAAAGGCATCCGTGGAGACTCCGAGAGGCATCGCCTTCAAGATGCTTCTGGCCCTTCTGCTCGCCGCTTTCTTTCTCCTACTCCTTCTCTTCCGCATCCTCATCCGCCTATTCCTCCTACTCATCCCTCCTCCCTCCTCCCTCCTCGCCCTCCCCCACCTCCTCCTCCTCCTCCTTTTCCTCCTCCTCCACCACGTTCTCCACCACGTTCTTCTCCTCCGTCCTCCCTTTGCCCTGCTTCTCCTTTTTTTCCTCCTCCCCCTGCTCCTCCTCATCAGCAAATTGATGATCGCTCTCCCTCCTCTCCCATCCATCCCCCTCCCTCGAGCGAAGACGGCGGTCCCCCTGTTTGCTCCAACGCTTCTCTGATCGTCTCAACTCGCCTGGGCGTCGGTTTTCGGATGGGCTGGTGGGGGTACTTTTTTGATCGCGACCGCGGCGAAGAAAAGTCGGGCGGCATCCAGGGGGTGGTGGAGATACTTTTTTAGTCAGCGGCCGCGGGCGAGCGCGCCGGCGGCGAGTCAGGTCAAAGCGGGCTACGCAGCGACGAATTAAGCGAAGGCAGCGGGCGCAGGCCACGTCTAACGCAGCTAGCCGAGGCCCCACGCGGCGGGCGGGTGGCAGAAGTGACTGAGACTGACTCGAACTGCCAGCATGCAAATGCGCAGGGCGTCGGAAGCACTACGAAGCCGGGATAAACGACGACCATGGTCGGATGCCGTAAAATTAATGCATGAATCCGAACCCCGGACAACTGCGTGAGCACCAGGGTGGCCGCAGCCAAAGAACCGTCGGTCAAGGTAGAAATGAGAATTGCAAAAGCGAAGCCCCGGACGTCGGCGTGAGCGAGACCAGGGTGGCCCGAGGGACCGTCGGTCAGGGTGGTGGGGATACTTTTTTTGGTCGCGGCCGCAAGCGAAGGCGCAGGCGGCGGATCGGTAAGTCCGGGGCGCGGTCCTTACTAATGGTGGTGCGAGTACTTTTTTGGTCGCGGCCGCAGGCGAGAGCGCAAGCGGCGAGTCGTAAGTCCGGGAAAACGTGGTGGGGATACAGTGTGGGCCCGACCACAAGAAATCTTCCACAAGAAACCCAACCCTGAGACCCCAGGGCGTCCATGGGTTTTTGGTTCGGAAATGTCACGCCTTCCATCGCAAGAACCATCGAAACCCAAGAAACCCAGGGCACCCTGAAGGCCAGCAATGTGTTTCTTGGCATGGGTCTCCACTGTACGCGAAGCGTCAGGAACTTCTGATCGCACAATTTGAAGAAATGTCGATCGATTCGAACGCGCGGGGCCGCCCCTGGGGTTCCCCGGGTCAAAAAAGAACAACCTGGCTGATCTCCGGCAAACTTTTACTCGGAGATGGTTTTCCTCCTGGGTGCATATCCCAGGCCCCCAAAGCGCGCAAAGGCCCCAAGAGGCCCCCAAGACGGTCCAAGAGGGCTTCGAGTCACCAAACTGCCAATCCAAGACCCCAAGATGGCCTCCAGACGGCCCAAGAAGCCTGCAAGACGCCCCAAGCATACTCTAAGAGACCTCCCCGGAGGGCTCCAGAGGCACAAATTTGTGATTTCCCATACGTTTTGAAGGAGTTTGGCGTTCTCGTCTTTTCGACATACCAGCGCTCCAAGACGGCCCACGACGCCTCCAAGATCGCCCCAACACGGCCCAAGAGGCCTACAAGAGCGCCCCAAAACGGCCCCAGACAACCCCAAGACAGCACCAGGGCCCCAGAGGCCTCCAAGATGTCCCAAGAGGCCCCCAAGACGGCTCCAAAAGCAGGCCCAGACGGGGAACCCGAACGGACATTTCGAGCTGTAAGCCCCGAGAGATCCCAAAGAGGCACCACGAGGCCAAGATGCCCCGGAGAGGCCCGCCCCAAGGGACCTCCACGAGGCCCTCACGAGGCCCCCAAAGGCCCCAAAGAAGCCCCCAGAGTTCCCAAAATATCGCTTAAAGGCCCCAGAAAGGCCTCCCAAGAGACCTCAAGACGCCTTCCCAAAGAAGCGTTCTGTCAACGACCCAATTTAACCCAAAAGTGCATACAAATACGGCACAACCCGAGTGAGTTTGCCACGCCGTCGAATACGGATACGGAAAAGCCCAAATCGAACGCGGTGCGCAATATGGGCTCGCGGAGTGAGCGAAGCGATCCGCCGCCCCACCGGGCACGGCGCGTGAGATCCCCGCCGCATGGTCTGCAAGAGTCTCCCCTTGCCCACGCACCCCTCGCATGAAGTCCCTTCCTCGGAGCCCTGGCAACCCCTCCTCGGGGTCCTCCCTCGGCCTGCTCACTCCGCCGGCCCGGGGTCCAGGCTGCGCTCTGGGCCTCCACTGGCGGCCCCTCTGCCCTCCACTCAAGCAGGCCTTTGTGCAGGAGACCTCTGGGCGCCTCCCCGGGCGCCGCTCGGCACCTCTGCGGAGACCCTCCTGGGCAGTCTTGGGGACCTCCTGGAGCCCTCGTGGGCTCCTTTGGCCACTCCATGGGGCTCTCCGGGGCCGTCTGGAACCCCATCCGCAACCTTCTTCGAGGCATGCTCCGCCGTAAAACTGAGGAAGCCAAAAATCTATAAAAATCCGATGGATTTGAATGACTTTCGCCGTCTCGGTCTCCTCTTTGCGCCTCCTGGAGCTCTCTTGCAGCATCTTGCGCCGCTCCTGGGGCCTCTCTGGCCACATTGGAATCTCTGCAAGGCGTCCCGGGTCGGTTAATGACTTTCGCCGTCTCGGCCTCCTCTTTGCGCCTCTGGCCGTCTGGCCGCCCTTTTGGAACCTTCTTGGCCGTCTTCGCCGCGCCCAGGGAGCCCCCGGACCTCTGAACCCCCAAAAACGCATCCCCCTTTGGTTCGCTCCGCCGTTTTCGATACCGTCGGGTGCCCTTCCGGGCCTGTTCCGAGCCTGTTCGGGCCTCGTGGTCGCTGTCTTGCACCCTCCTCCGCGTCTTCTTCGACACTCGGGGGCCCTCTCCGAACCCCCTCTTTCGCCCTCTGGTGCGCAAATTCAGTGGGATCTCTGGAGGCCCTCTGGGGCCGTCTTCGATCCCCGCCCATGCCGAACTCTGGTGTCTTGCCCTCCGCCCTGCGCGCCGCCCTCCTTCTCCTACTCCACCCCGTCCGCCTTCGCACGTGCACGGTCGCCGTCTCTGGGGCCTCTTGCCTGCCTCTTACGCCGCCTGCCGAGGCTTCCTGGACCCTCCGCGGTCGCCAAGACCCCCCCCCGCAGAGAAACGCTGGGTTCCGGAAGAAAGTGGGGCGGCGGCGTCTGCGCCCTCGGGGGCGCTCCATTGACTAAAGATGTTGGCGGGGGTGGAACCTTTTCTTTTTCTCTCACGACACTCGCTGGGACCCAGTCGCCCGAAGTTGTTCGAATCACGATTCACCGTCGAAACGAGGCGAGCAGCACTCAAAATCGGCGCCGCAAATGCCCGCAACCTGTGCCGCGGAGCTCGCCATTACTAAAATTATCGTGAAAACCCGCACACGCGCGTTCGCTCTATCGGAACCCATGCACTATACAAGCGCGAAAGTCTACGCAAGCCAGGAGTGCGCGCCAAGGCTGAGCGGGGTGAAAACCACCGCCAAAAACGACAAACAGAATTTAGTGGCAGTGCTGGCTTCTTGTGAATCATCAGTGGTCGTCGTGGCGCACACCGAATGGAAATTCTTTTGGGGGTCTGTTTGCTGCCCCGTCGCCTTGGACTCAGGCTCGCACCTCCTGTCTTCCACGGGCAACCATCCACCGCCAGACTCCACGAGCTTCTTCCAAGACGCGGCAAACGCTATGTCAAGTTTCTGCTGGTCACACACCCAATGTTTCGCTAACGCCAGGTACGCATCATCGTTCACAAGAGCCAAGTCTGCTGTCAGACGCATGGTTCCAGCCAAGATGCTGGTCCTGTCCTTCGTCTGCCACTGCACCGCCGACCCAGATGGAGTTGCGACTTGCTCCCACTCCTCATCAAGCATTCCAGTCAAGAATTGGTTGGTCCATTGAGAAGGAGTTGTCGTCCACGGCCCCTCGAAGCCACTCGTCATAACGCCAGCACCATGACACTTGCCGAAAGCATGGCCACCTGCTATCAGCGAAGCTGTCTCAGAATCGTTCATCCCCATGCGGCCGAACACCTCCCGAATCTCGACGGCACTCTTCTCAGGATCTGGGTTTTGCCCACTGTTCAAATCGTTCGGGTCGTTCAAAGGCCCCTCAGGGTTCACATAGATCAAACCAACCTTCACCGCGCCCATTGGCTCCTGGCAATTTCCTTGCACAACGCAGTCCGTATCTTGCCAGCTATCTGTGACGCCAAAAATGTCACTCTTGTTACCATCTGCATCATCGACTCGTCCAAAGCAGTGCGGATTTGTTGGGCCTCCCATGTCCCGGATAGCAACGGTGCCAGCAAAACTGATGAGGTCACCCCAACTGAGAGCATCGCCATATTTCTGCTTGATAGGAACGAGAAGGGCACGGGCCTTATCCAGGTTACCATTGTCCTCCCAATCTGACTCTGGTGGGAAGCGGATTCTGGCACCTCCGCAGCCCCCTTTCTGATCAGATGTGCGAAAAGTGCCAGCGCAATGCCACGCTAGACGAATCATAAAACCACCGTAATGGCCATCATCGGCTGGCCAGCAAGTCTGGCTGTCTGTCATGAGGACTCTGAGGTCCTGCTCAAGTGCCTCAATGTCTAGCCCTTCTAGGGCTGTCTTGAAGTCACTGTCAGAAATGACTTCTGCCTTCAAACTTGGAGGAGTGCCAATGTCCATGAAGGGGCATGATCCAAATACACCAATCGGTAAAAGAGTCACGATTAATGACTTCATCGCAACCTTGAAACACTTTGAATCCGAATGTCGCTGGACGCTGGCCTGAAACAGTTGAGCCTTGAGCCCAAATGGCTACGGATGGCGGGGGTGGAACCTTGGGCGTGCACCAGAGGCACGCGTACCAAGGATCATACATTCACGGATGCGGGACAATGGGAGATGGCGATGGCGCCGAACTCTAATAGTTTTGAGGAAAGGCGCGGGTGCTGCGACAGGCCGGCGGGAGACCATCACGAGGGAGCAGCGAATAGCAGCACGGCTGCGTGAATGCAACGCACGGCTTCGATCCGAAAACGATCTTCACTTTACTGGAGAATGTTGCGAGGTGTCAATGTCGTGTTTTCTACATGCCGACCCGGATATGGAGCGAAACGTTGGGTCACTGTGCGCGTTTCGGAGCCTTTGTTGTTTGGCGTCTCTAGGGCTTCTTGGAGGTCCTTTTGGAGCCTTCTTAAATATTATCGGTATCCTTCGGGGTCGTTCTGGAGCTCTTTGGGCGTCTTGAAAGGCTTCGGCAAACCCAGGACTGGGGGTATACGGGAAGAAGGCACGGCTGGTCGGGATAATATCGAGCCACTCAGGTCATGGAGATGATAACATCTGGGATTTAGAAAAACGGCCCCGAATTTAGAACATCCATTCTGGAATCTAGTGAGCCGGTTCTTGCGTTTACCGGATGATGCTTTATCTTGTGTTGAGGAGGCGGCGCAGTTAAGTAAGTCCGCTTCTCGCTTTAAGCTAATCCTCGCTCTCTAAACACGTTGGCTGTGGCATGCGCGTTCATTACCAGCCTCGAGCCTATCCCTATCCCTAAGATGGACACGCCAGAAGGCGATGACAATCTCAGGGGATCCGCCCTCAAAAAATAAGGGAATCCCTGAGATTGGCATCGTGACGAGGCGATGCCCAACACAGGGGTAGGGATGTGTTCCAGGCTGGCAGCACGACCTCTGTTGGGGGGGCAAAGGGGGAGGGAGAGCGGGGAAAACCGCGGTCGGGCCGCGGAGGGAGGGGGGCCGCTGGGAGCCGCAAGGGCATGGCCCGCCAGGACGACCGAGGGAGGGCCACAGGGGGGGGGAGGGGGGAGGGGAAGGGGGAGGGGGAGGGGGGGGAGGGAGGGAGGGAGGGGGGAGGGGGAGGGGGAGGGAGGGGGAGGGAGGGGGAGGGGAGGGAGGGGAGGGGAGGGGGAGGGAGGGAGGGGGGCTAGGTGCGCTCGCGTCACATCTGACATCCTGCCACTCCCTCCCAATCCCTTGCCACGGCGTAGATCCCCTCTCGCTACTCGCACAGCCAGGTGTCGAGCAGGTCAATGATCCCGAAAGGGAACGCGATGCATTGTAGAGCACGGCGTGGCATGGCGTAGAAGAGCACCGCAGAGCATAGTATGTCACAGCATGGCGTGGCGTGGCGTAGTGAAGAATTGCAGCACAAAGCATTGCCACGCAAAGCATGACATCGCACAGCGGCCCCGAACATAACATTGCATAGCATGGCGTTGAAGATCAAAGCGTAGCATGGCATAGCACGACGTGGCACTTAAGCACTGCATATCACAACTTCAGCTGAAGGCATGGCATCGAGCAACGGAACGTAACCTAGCATTGCATTGCATGCCGTGGCATGGCACGGGGAATGACGCCAGCGCTGCAACGGGAACACGATTCGGAACGAGCGGAAGCGCGGAAATGATGCCAACGCTGCAGCGGGAACACGATTCGGAACGAGCGGAAGCACGGAAATGATGCCAGCGCTGCAGCGGGAGCACGATTAGGAACGAGCGGGGCCCGAAAATGAGGCCGGCGCCTCAGCGAGAGCAGCATTTTGAAAAAAAAATGCAGGCGAAAACCAAACTCCGGGGAATCCTGTGTGAAAAACAATGCGCGGGCGGGGGGGGGGGGGGGGGGGGGGGCGCGAACACTCCCAACCCGTCATCAGGGGAAGGAGGAGAGTAGTATTCATATTATTCAATAGTGTGGAGGGGGAGGGAAGGGGGGGGGGGGGAAGGGGGGGGGGGCAAAGGGGGGGAGCGGGGGGCCACGGTCGGGAAAAAGGGGGGTGGCACGGTCGGGCAGCGGGAGGGGGCACGGTCGGCCGCTGGGGCGCGGTCGGTCTGAAAAAGAAGACGGGCGGGGGTGAGGGGAGCGGCGGGCCACGGTCTGGCTGCGGGGGGGGTGCACGGCCGGCAGGGATGGAAGGGGGGCGCGGGTGCAAGAGGGGCGGGGGGGGGACGGTCGGTCGGACTAAGTGGAAGGGGGCGGGCGGAAAGGAGCGAAGGAACGCGGTCGCTAAAAAGGAAATGGCGAGGACGGGGGGGGCACGGTCCGGCCACAAAAGGGGCACGGTCGGTCGGAATAGAACAAGGGGGGGGGCACGGGGGAAGGAAAGGGGGCACGGACAAAAGGAGAAAGGGGGCCACGGGGGTTCGAAAGTAAGCACGGTCTGTCGGTATACAAAAAACAGGGGCGGGGGGGAGCAGCGGGGGGGCAACAATCGGACAGCGGGGGAGGGGAAGACGGGGTCGGTCGGTATAGTGGGGAGAAAGCCCCGGGGGGGAATGAGGGGAGCAAGGCAGAAGAAGGGGGGGGAAACGAGTGGCCCACGATCGGGAAGCGGGGAGGGGAGGCATGGACGGTCGGAACCACGTGAATGGGCCACGGGGGAAAGGGGAAGGGGGGGGGGAGGCACGGAGAAACCAACAGAAGGCACAACCGGTTTCGTGCCTGCTCCTCCCCTCGTCGCCCCCCTCCGCCTGACAGGCGCGGCCTGCCAGGGACCAGCGCGGCGGCGCGCAGGGCTTCGGCCGAGCGACGGGGGGCGACGGGGGGGCACGGTCGGCTGGAGTGGAAGGGGCGGGGCGCGGGGGGGGGGGGGCGGGGGGCCACGGTCAGGCAGCGGGGTGGGGGCGCGGTCGGGTGGCGGGGGGGGGGAGGAAGGGCCGCGCTCGGGCAGGGGAGCGGGGGGGGGGGGGCGGGTGGCGGGTGGCGGGTGGCGGGGAGCGGGGAGCGGGGGAGGGGAGCGGGGGGCGGGGGGAGCGGGGAGCCGGGGGGGGGCAGGGTCTGTCGGTCGGACCGAGGAGGATCGGGCGGGGGAGGGAGCCAACACCCACGCATCCCAGAACCCCCAGCGCACAGCGACAGCTGCCAACGCACATCCCAACACACCCTCGGGGCCACGGCCAGCACGCTCTCCAGCACATCACCGCGCGCATCCCAGCCCCCAACGCACACCCAACTACGTCCGACGCATCTCAGCACACCGATGCCAACACACGGACCCCAGCACACCGGGGCAATACACCGACACATCCCAGCACACCCGAACACAATCGGTCGATAACTAACGATCAGGCCGGTTGGTATGATAAATGATCAGGGGGCGATATAGGGCCCCTGCCCTGCAACCTTTATCACCCTCCCCATTACGGGGCACCCAATAACCAACCACGGAAGGACAACCGGGACAACCGTGTCCATCCATCGAACAAACAACAAACCAGGTTGGTCCTACTATCTACAGGCCTCACTTTCTATTGATCTCCCGACCCGTTTGTGTGCCGATGTACTGATGTAACCTGGCCGTTAGTCCCACTACTGAGCTCACCATCGGCACTTCTTACTATCTACTGTCGACTACTGGTGCCACTACCGAAAGGTACCACTGTCAACCTCACGACTGTCCCAATATCGACCTTACTATCTATACATCGGTATCACTACCGATCTTCGGATATCACGGTCTATCCATCGGAACAACCCACGCATTATTCTTGCGTGTTAGCCAAAATCCCGCGGCCCCGAAAGTGCCGAGCGTTTACACATATTGCCGAAACCTATCGAAGCACTCATCTGGGCAATCATCGGGACAACCGTCAGGACAACCAAATAGACGAAAGAAAACAAACACAAACATCAACTTTTGGCGCTCCGCGCGGATTTCTTGGATCCGCGCTGGCCCCCCTCCCTGGCGCGCGGAGCGCACCAGGGGCGGCGCCTGAGGCGCCGCCAGGGGGGACCAAGCACGGATCCAAGAAATCCACGCGGAGCGCCAAACAGTTTCTGTTTGTGGCGTCTTTCTTCTTCGGATCGAAACACTCCTTTGGGCAATTATCGGGACAACCATTAGGACAACCAAAGCGGACAACCATCTGACTACCTACCAGACCACCCCAACCCAACCCGAAAACCCGAATTTCGGGTTAGGGGGGCACGGGTTCCATCTGTGTTTTCTGCATGTCCCCCGACCCCCCCCCACTGGAAGTGGAAGGCAAATTGAGGCCTTCGGGTTGGCTTGGGGTGGTTTTGTAGGTGGCGAGGTGACATCAGGTCAACCAAAGCTGACAACCATCGGGACAACCCTCATGCGAGGCAAGGATTTATCCATATCCACCGCCTGGGAACCGACGTCCTGGTGCCCCAGCGGGCGGTGGATGTGGATATATTTCGGCACCTGGGGGCCCGAACATGTCCATCAACACCGCCTGCCGAGGCTCCGAAAACTGACCCTCCAGGCGCTGGTCATGTATAACTTCCCGCCGTTGAATCGATGTCATCCCAGATGGCTCCAAGAGCGTCCCCAAGCCTCCCAAGGAGCGCCGCAAGAGGGCCCGAAGAGGCGCCAAGGGAGGCCCTGAGAGGCGTCCAGGAGGCCTCCAAGGAGGCTCCCAACAGACCCCCAAGAGGCTCCCCAAAATACGCAAGACGCTCCAAGAGGCCCCCGGGACCGCTAAGCACCTACCAGACCACCCCAACCCAACCCGAAGACCCGAATTTCGGGTTAGGGGGCGGTACAGGCTTCATATGTGTTTGTTCCATGTTCCCCGACTCCCACCCCCCACTGGGAATGGAGAGCAAAACGGGGACGTCGGGTTGGGTTGGGGTGGTTTGGTGGGCGGTGGAAGACGCTCCAAGATGCCTCCAACGAGCTTCCAAGAGACAGCCGAGGAGGCTCTGAGAGGCGACCCGCCTGGGCATCGTTTTTGGGTGGGCTGGAGGGGATGCATGAAGCGTCAAAAAATCGAACTGCCACCTCGTGGTCACATTGCGGACGGTGGGGGACATGCCGAGTATCTTCGGTCGAATTGGGACATACCGGGCAGTTTCTAATACATAGGATTATGAACCATATAGGAATTATAATACATGATTCATGCATGAATAATTTAATGCATCAGTTCATCCTTGTATTGATTAATAAACCCCTTATTTTTTAATACATGGTCCGCACGCGGAGCATGTACCAAAATGTATGATGATATCTGGCGATGCTGAATCCCCCGCAACAAAAGCCCACACCGTTCACGCCGGGGCTCGCGTCTTGGCGTGGTGCGCGCCAGCGGCAGCTCATGTCGCGAGCACGACATCACATGGCGACTACCACATCTATATCGCAGCAAAACCGTACAATGCGTTGCGACAAAGACCGCGGTGCCGAACTTGTACAATCAATTCCAAAAACGACCTTCTAGCACGATTGGGCGATTTCAGTCGACATGAACGCATAAATACCCAACACGCCTGTATTTCCTGCCGAAGGCCGACAAGAACGTTAGGGCGGGTGGAACCAACAGCGGGACGACCATCGGCGTCGTTCGTTATAAATTTGCACTGGGCGATACTCTACAGCTTTGAACTCGGAATCGTGGAAATCCTGTTCCGAACGCTTCCAGGTCACAACATGCTTAAGAGAAAAAACTCAAAGGATGGAAAGCACTACCAGCTTGTCTTGCGTGTTTAGCTGAGTATGCGAATGTTTTCAGATCAGCTGAATGGGTCGCTTAACATTGCCGTCTACGAAGTTCTCCATTCCTTCTCGTTGCGTTCGTGTCCTCTCATTGATGTTATTATGTTGTGTTCCTGTTGCCTGTTGGTCTTCTCTGGCCGTGGCTGCTGGCTTGTCGCGGAACTTCGACAACTGTTTCTCGCCGGCGTTAGACCTGTGTCACGGCAATGCTGTTTGCGCTAGTGTATCTGCGCGCGGAGCGGGAGAAACGGGGGGCAGCAAAAACGGGAGAGCGGGGAAGCGAAGACGGCAGGGAAGACAAAGAGAAACCCCTCGACAAAACAAACACAAACAACTACAATGGTCCACAGCGACGGAACAACAAAAACGCAAAACACGAAAACATGACACAACAAACGCTGGAACACGCCGCAACGTTGCCTTCGCGTCTTCATGTCGTCAAGAGCCTGAAATGCGAAACGGTAACAATCACAAGGCACTTTCGGATGAACCAGGACCATCGGGACAACCGCCTTCACCCATCACAAATCATCCCAATCGGCCTCACGAGCGGTCGGCGTCACCATTTGCCCATCGATTTACTTATCTCCTGGTATTACTCTATGTATACAAACACAAATATTTACATCATATTCAATCCCACTGCCTATCCATATCACCGTTTGTCCACCGATAGCACAACCGTCTTGCCGATGTAAATGCAAGCACTGTTACATACACTGGTCCCACTGTAGAATGTCTGTATATTAGGTACGAGCGTCTGTCGACTCCACGGTCCCTCTATCCTTATCACTACTCGCTTTCTATCGAGAGAATCATCGGGACATGTATCGCAACGGCCGTGTCCATCCATCAGGCAACCTCTATCGGACTCACGGTAGATCGGTCTCACGCGCCGCCCGTTGAACTACACACGGGCTTCCCTATGGCTATATCGACCTTAGTCTCTATTTCTCTCACTATAACTCACCTTATGTATGAATATTTCTACATATTAGAAAGCGTCGTAGTAACAGTAATAGGAAATAGTAGAAATAGAGGCACTAGCAAAAGTGGTAGTAGTAGTCGTAGTAGTAGCAGTCGTAGTAGCAGTGGTAGTAGAAGTAGAAGTAGAAGTAGAAGTGGTAGTAGTAGTAGTAGTAGTAGTAGTAGTAGTAGTAGGAGTCAAGCTAGCCAGCTCGAGCGAGTCAAGCATGGCATGCCCAGTCCCACCCGCCCTCCCACAACATAAGAAGCAAAGCTGGCACAACTGGGGGCCGAAGTCACACCGGCCAGCCGGTTTGGTACAGCTGATGCGGCCGCGATGGCGGTTGCCGACGGGAACTGGCGAGCGCGTGTTGAATGCCGCGCACGCATTGCCAGACGAGTCGAGAATGGCCCGGTACACCGCAGGAAGCCAGAGGTGGCCGGAGGAAGCCCGACGGTCTGACAGGACACCCCAAAGCATTTTTGTGAAAAAGCATTGGGTTTTTGATGTTTTTATGTTGAAATGCTTGCAAACACACGGTGTTCGGTAGGATTCTGACATGAACGCGCGAGTGTGCTCTTTGTGGTATTTTTTGCACAGGATTCGCGGCCTGGGTGCATGACAGAGCATCGCGAGTGCACCGCGCGATGACGTGAAATCGCTGGATTTGACCGAATTCTTAAGATTCCTATGGTTTTCCTATGATTTCAGCAAGAGAGCCCGGGCGGGAAATTTGTACAATTTTTGTGAAAAAAGCATTGGGTTTTTGATGTTTTTATGTTGAAATGCTTGCAAACACACGGTGTTCGGTAGGATTCTGACATGAACGCGCGCGTGTGCTCTTTGTGGTATTTTTTGCAATGGATTATCGCCGTGGACGACAGGACGTCCATGTCGAGAGGAAAAAATAAGAAAAATGTTGATTTTGTATTTTTTTTACAGGTTAGGATGGGACCACCCGGATGCGGCCCCTAATGGCCGGCCTGAGGGGGGAGTAGGAGTATATTCTAATAAGGAATAAGGATAGGAGTAGTAGTAGTAGTAGTAGTAGTAGTAGTAGTAATAGTACTAGTAATAGTAGTAGTAGTAGTAGTAGTAGTAGTAGTAGTAGTAGTAGTAATCGTAGTGCTAGTAATAGTAGTAGCAGACGTAGTACTAATAGTCGTAGTAGTAGTCGTAGCAGTCGTGAAAGTAGGAGTAATAGTAATCGTAGTCGTAGTCATAGTGGGGGTAGCAGTGCTAGTAGCCGTAGTGGTAGTCGTATGATTGGTTCTAGTTTTATTAATAGCAGTAGCAGTAGTAAGCGCCGTCGTAGTAGGCGTAGTAGTAGTAGTCGTAGTAGTAGTAATAGTAGTAGTCGTAGTCGTAAGTACTGTAGAAATAGTAATAGCAGTCGGAGTAACAGTAGTAGTAGGAATAAGAATAAACAAAAAACTGACAAACAAGTAGCAGTAGTAAGAGCCGTAGTGGTTGTAATACTGGTGGTAACAGTAAGAACAAGAGTAACAGTAGCAGTCGTAGCAGCCGTAGTAGTAGTAGTAGTAGTAGTGGTCATTTCAGTAGTAGTAGTAGTAGTAGTAATAATGTTAGTATTAGTAGTGGGAGTAGTTCTAGTAGTAGTAGTAGTAGTAGTAGTAGTAGTCGTCGTCGTAGTACTAGTGGTAGTAATAGTAGTCGTAGTTGTTGTAGGAGTAGTAGTAGTAGTAGTAGTAGTAGTAGTAGTAATAGTAGTCGTAGTAGTAGTAGTAGTAGTAGTAGTAGAAATAGTAGTAGTAGTAGTAGCAGCAGTAGCAGTAGTAGTAGTAGTAGTAGTAGTACTCGTACTAGTACCAGTACTAGTACAAGTAGTAGTAGTAGTCGTAGTAATAGTAGTAGTCGTAGTACTAGTAGTAGTAGTAGTAGTAGTAGTAGTAGTAGTAGTAGTAGTAGAAGTGGTAGTAGTAGTAGTAGTCGTAGTAGCAGTAGTCGAGGTAGTAGTAGTAGTAGTGGTAGTAGTGGTAGTGGTAGTCGTAGCAGTGATAGTAGTACGTCGTAGCAGTAGTAGTAGTAGTAGTAGTAGTAGTAGTAGTAGTAGTAGTAGTAGTAGTAGTAGTAGTGGTAGTGGTAGTAGTAGTAGTAGTAAAAAATAGTAGTCGTCGTAGTAGTAGTAGTGGCAGTACTAGTAGTAGTAGTAGTAGCTGTTGTTGTAGGAATAGTAGTAGTAGTAGTAGTAGTAGTAGTAGTAGTAGTAGTGGTGGTGGTGGTAGTAGTAGTAATCGAATTGGTATATGTAGTCGTGGCCGTAGTCGTGATCGTAGTCGCAGTCGTAGTCGCAGTCGCAGTCGTAGTAGTAGTAATAGTAGAAGTCGTCGTCGTCGTCGTCGCAATAGTCATTGTAATCGTAGAAGTAGTAGTAGTCGTAGTAGTAGTAGTAGTAGTCGTCGTAGTCGTAGTAGTAGTAGTAGTAGTAGTAGTAGTAGTAGTAGTAGTAGTAGTAGTAGTAGTATTAGTAGTAGTAACAGTAGTCGTAGTAATAGTAGTGGCAGTAAGAACAGCAAAAGTAGCAGTAGTAGTCGTAGTAGTAGTAGTAGTAGTAGTAGTCGTAGTAGTAGTAGTAGTAGTAGTAGTAGTAGTAGTAGTAGTAGTAATAGTAGTAGTAGTAGTAGTAGTACCAGTAGTAGTGGTAGTAGTAACACTAGTAAACGTAGTAGTAATTGTTGTAAGAAGAAGAATACAGTTTCCACATGGGTTCGCAGTAGATGGGGGTGGAGGATTGCGCCGAAACGGCGATGCAACGGCGACGTCGGCGATGCATCGGCGACGTCGGCAATGGAACAAATGGGGGCTCCACATCGCTGGCGCATCGGTCTCCATGTCAGCGCAAGTCCGGCTGGCGAGGCCTGGCGAGGGCCCTCGGAGGCCGAAGGCGGCGAACAAGCGCCCGCTCCGGTTTTTCAAGGAGCGTGGGCTCTCTGGGCTGCCTGGTACAAGCCCTCTGCACTCCGCCCGACCACTCTGGCTTGTTTTGCCCCCTCTGGGGGTGGGGGGAGGAGGAGGATGAGCAGGAGGGAGGTGGAGGAGGAGCAGGAGGAGGAGGAGGAGGAGGAGGAGGAGGAGGGAGGAGGAGGGAGGAGGAGGAGGAGCAGGAGGAGGAGGAGCAGGAGATGGAGCAGGAGCCCTCTTTTTGCCCCTTCTCGGGCGGGAGGTCCGCGGACACGCCCGCGCGGCCCGTGCCGCGGGCGATGCACTCCCGCAACTCCTCCTGGTAGGTGGCGCGCCCCTCGTCGTCGCCCCGCACCCACTCCTCCCGGGCGTCGATCTCGCTCGGGGGCTTCCCGAGGCGTCCCTGGTCCCGGGCGCCCTCGTGACGACGATGACGACGACGACGACGACGACGGCCTGGTGACCAGCGCCCTCGGCGTCTCGCCGCGTCGTCGTCGTCGTCGTCGTCTGGTCCCGTCGTCCTGGAGGCGCGCTCTCCCGCTCTCGCTCTCGTCCTTTTCTGTTTCTCTCTCTCTCTCTCTCTTTCGCTCTTATCGCTTCCTCCTTCGTCTCTGCTCCTGTGCTCTGCTTGTGGGGTCCAAAGCCCGGATGGGGGAGCGCCAGAAAAGGCCTTCGACACGTCTCGTAGCTCTGGAATCTGGGACCCCCTGGGCCTCACAATGGGGCGCACTGAAGGCCCCAACAGCGTGGCCTGGGTCCCGCTGGTCGATGTACCGTTTGCCACGTTTGATGGATATACAGGCTGCTCCCTTCGAGTCTCGAGGGGGCATCTCCCAAATCGTGGTGGTGGGATGGTGGGGGTAGGGATGGGGCAGGGGATGGGGATCGATTAGACGAGTCTGACTTCTGGGGCACCCTGAGAGTGACCCTGAGTAAGAGTGACCCTGAGTAAGAGTGACCTTGAGTAAGAGTGACCCTGAGTAAGAGTGACCCTGAGTAAGAGTGAGAGTGACCCTGAGTAAGAGTGACCCTGAGTAAGAGTGACCCTGAGTAGGGGCTCGGCTACACGTGAGAGTGACCCTGAGTAAGAGTGAGCTTTGGTGCGCGGCTTAACGGGGGACGCGGGGTGGCCAAACCTGGGCGCGCAAGCCGCTCCTGCTCGCTCCTGGCCCCTCACTCGTCCTCGTCCTGCTTGCTCGTCCTCCTTCCCTCCCTCTCTCCCTCCCTGTCGGGGGGCCCCATCGGGCCCACACCAAAAGTCACTCTGGCAAAGGCTCACTCTTCGAGACCCTGGGGGCGCCCTGGGCCAGGGATGCCCCTGGCCCCCCCCGGCTTGTTCACGTAGACCACGCAGTTCCGGTTCAGCAGGGCGGGTATGATCGAGAAGGAGCTCCTGGACAGCACGAGGACCTGCGCCCGGGCCAGGTGTGCCCAGATCGGCACCAGGTCCTCGTCGTCGAAGTGGAGCTTCATCCCTCTGTCACTGTACCCCTGGAAGTCCGCCACCCGCGCTCTGTCGCAGCGGGGACGTCTTAGGCCGGGCCTCTTTCTTTGGGCTCAGACGTCGTCGTGTTCTTCTCTGCGTGGACCTCCGGTGGTCTGGGCCAGCTCCCCGGGACCGATCTCTCATCCCCAGTCGTTTTGTTGACGGCCCCGTGGACCAGCAAGGCCCCCACTACGCCGAAGACAGCACCAACATGCCGCCGCTTGCTGTCACGGCGAGAAGGTGGCACCCTGCTTCCCCAAATCGGTGCGTGCATGCGGGCAGGGGCTCCCAACACGTCTGTCGTGTGAGGAACTAGAGGCCTCCCAGGTGGGGTTACAGGAGATAGGGTCGGAGGATCGCACCGCATCGTCGATGCATCACCGATGCATCGACGTCGGCGATGCGTCGGCGGCGTCGGCGTGGAGGACTTCGGGCTCCTCATCGAGCCGCATCGCCGATGTACCGGCGATGCGGCGGGATCCTCTGAGCCTATCTCTACTTCGACCGCATCTGTGAGGCCTGGACAATTACAAACTACCCAAGCAAGCCTGCCCACCACACCGCAACTTGCATGGTGGCTGGCAACTTCTGCGGACGGTCACCACTTGGGAGGCCCAGAGGGAACCTAGAGGAGGAGAAGGAGGAGGAGGAAAAGGAGGAGGACGATAACGAGTACGAGGAGGCCAAGTGGAGGAGGATTGGGGAGGAGGAAGAGGAGGAGGAAGAGGAGGAGGAGGAGGAGGAGGAGGAGGGGGACAAGGAGGAGGGGGGGACAGGAGCAGGAGGAGGAGGAAGAGGGGGAGGAAGGGGAGGAGGAGGAGAAGAACTTGAGGAGGAGGAGGAGGAGGAGGAAGAGGAACTAGAAGATGAGGAGGAGTAGAAACTAGAAGAGGGGAACGAGGAAGACGAGAAAGAACTAGAGGAGGAGGGGGGGAGGAGGAGGAGGAGAAGGAGGAGGAGGAGGAGGAGAAGAGGAGGAAGGAAGAGGAGGAGGAGGAGGAGGAGGAGGAGGAGAGGGAGGAGGGAGGAGGAAGACGAAGAGGAGGAAGAGGAGGAGGAGGAAGAGGAAGAGAAACCGGAGGAGGAGGAGGAGGAGGAACTGGAGGACAGAAGGAGGAGGAGGAGGAGGGAAAGTAACAGGAGGAGGAAGAGGAGGATGATGATGGTGAGGAGGGGGGGGATGAGGAGGGGGAACGGACAAGCAACTTGAGGAGGAGGATGAGAAGGAGGAAGAGGAGGAGACGGAAAAGGAGGAAGAGAAGGAGAATAATGAGGAGGACGAGGGAGGGAGGGAGGGAGAAGGAGGAGGAGGAAGAGGAGGAGGAGGAGGAGGAAGAGGAGGAAGAGGAAGAGAGGAGGAAGAGGATGAGGATGATGAGGAGATGATGATGATGATGAGGAGGAGGAGGAGATGGAGGAGGAGGAGGAGGAGGAGGGGGAGGAGGGGCAGACGGAGGAATAATAACTTGAGGACGAGGAGCAGGAGGAAGAGGAGGAGGAGGAGGAAGACGGGGAGGACGAGGAGGAAGGTAGGGGGAGAAGATGGACGAATAACAACTCGAGGAGGAGGACAACCAGCAGCAGGAGGAGGAGGGGGGGGGGATAAGGAGGAGGGACTGGAGGAGGAGGAAGACGAGATGGAGGAGGAAGAGGAGACAGAAGAGGATGAAGAAGTGGAGGGGGACGATGAGGCGGAGGAGGAGCTAGAGGAGGAGAGGGAGGAGGAAGAGGAGGTGAAACTAGAGACGGGGGATGAACGACTAGAGAAGGGGAAGATGAGGAGGAGAAGCAAGATGAGGTGGAGGAGAAGGAGGAGGAGGAGGAGGAGGAGGAGGAGGAGGAGGAGGAGAGGCGGAGGAGGAGAAACTGGAGGAGAAGGAGGAGGAACTAGAAGAGTGGGAGGAAAAACTAGAGGAGGAGAGGGAGGAGGAGGAGGAGGAGGCGGAGGAGGAGGAGGAGGAATAGCTACAGGAGGAGGAGGAGGAGGAGGAGGAGAAGGAGGAGGCGGAGGAACAGGAGGAGGAGGAAGTGGATGATGAGGAGGAGGATGAAGAGAAACTAGAGGAGGGGGGAGGAATAGCTAGAGGATGAGGGGGGGGGAAGGAGGAGGAGGAGGAGGGGAGGAGGAGGAGGAAGAGGAGGAGGAGGAGGAGGAGGAGGAGGATGACGAGGAGGTGGGAGGAGGAGGAGGAAGGGGAGAGGGGAGGAGGGAGGAGGAGGAGGAGGAGGAGGAGGAGGAGGAGGAGGAGGAGGAGGGGAAGAGAGGAGGAGGAGGAGGAGGAGGAGGAGGGACGAGGAGGAGGAGGACGATGAGGAGGAGGAGGAGGTGGAGGAGAAACTCAGAGGAGGAAGAGCAGGAGGAGGAGAAACTCGAGGAGGAGAAGGATGCCGTAAAGAAGGAGGAGGAGGACGAACGGGAGGAGGAGGAGGAAGAGGAGGAGGACGAGGACGTGGAACAGGAGGATGAGGAGGAGGAGGAGGAAGAGAAACTAGAGGAGGGGGAGGAATAACTAGAGGAGAAGAAAGAGGAGGAGAAGGAGGAAGAGGAGGACGGGGGGGCAGGAGGAGGAGGAGAAGGAGGAGGAGAAGGACGAGGATGAGGACCCCGATGCTGACCAGCGGTCGTTGCAAAAAGGGCCGAAGCCCGCTCCTTAGAGCGGGGCGCTGCAAAACTCCACAGGTAACCTTTTCACGACTTTATCGAGCGAGGTTTTCCCTGCTCCTGTGGTGGGGGCACACTCCTTCTTGAAGTTTTGACAACTGCGGACGGCGTATGCGCCGCAAGATTCACACATGAACGTGCCTCTACCCGCGACTACCTTCTGGTGGGACTCATGGACGTAAGAAGCACCTATGAAAGCTCGCCCGACCGCGCGGACACCAAAGACCGACATCGAGCCGCTCCAGGGACCCGCAGGAGAGCACTCAGAAGACCGGACGGCTTGCGCAGGCCTGTTACTGCACGGATTTACTGAAACAACCGAAAGGCACCGAGAATAACAGCGCAGATTCCCTTCACAAGACTGCAACTCATGGGCGCTCTCTGTCTTTAAACGTGCGAACTTCTTCCCAAGGGCCAACCCAGTCGCAGCCTTGCTGGCGCGCGACTTCCGCGTGGATCTCTCGCCGTTGGGTCGTCAGGCTCTCGACGGTTCCCGTCGGGCGCCAGGACCTACTCAGGACAACCTCGGTGGCTCGAATTCAAACGTTCCTAGTGAGGGCCAAGTTCATCCGAACGGCCTCCATAAGGCCTGGCTCAACATGGATTCTCTTGGCCGCTGCATCAGCCAATGCGTCCGCGAAATCGTTGCCTACAAAAGCGAGAACCGGCGTGCGCTCCAAAGCCGCCCTTTCAAGGCTCGTGTGGGGCTCGATTTTGATCACACTGACCTCCCTGTTGTTCAAGACTGTTTGAACCCTAAGCCAATCATCTATATATATATTGCTCTGGCAAATGGTTGTTCACGATTTTGGGGGCATTCAGCGACACGTACGTGAAGTCCGTGACGTAAATAAAAAGCGGGCCTTCTGGGGCCCCCCCTAAGAACTTCAGAAAGGCCAGCAATTCGCCGTAGTTGATGGTCTGGGCGCCCCAGACTGCACCTGCCGACTGTCTAGCCAGCTCGAGTTCGGGCGACGGCTTCGCGAGGGAAAAGTGGTAGAACACAACAAAAGACCACGCAAATCGGCGGAACGAACTGGACAATGCGTGCTCTCGACCTGAAGTTTCTCCAGCGCCCGCAAGAAATCCTACTTCACTCGGCCACAGACCGTGGCAAACAATCTCGGCGACCTGCTCCTGTGGCGGATCTGGCACGTCGATCCAACTCGTCGGGGTTAGACCTCGGAGCCATGCAGCGGGATGGGCCCCGCGCTGCGCGGAAGCACGCGGCGACAAGCAATTCGAAGCCTTCGTTGCCACCGCCTCTTCGTTGCACCTGCACCCCCGAACTCTATGGAAAAGAAAGCCCTCCTCTTCTCCACATCGTTCACAAAGCACGGTCAGTTCTTGTGGCTTACAAACCTCGGCGACGCGACGCCATGGCCATTGCCCTCCTGAAACAGTCCACTGGATCTTCCGAGCTCTTCTAGCGGCAGCCAGCCCCCGCCGAACATCATCGAGATAATCCTCTCCTTCTACATCCTCTCACTCGTAATGTTTCGCGGCTATCCTCTATATCCCCCTCCGAAAATTAGCAGCTAACTCATCCTTCAAATCGGACACCTCGTACCATAACAACTTCGCAGGCTCGAAATCGTTCTCGCTGGTCTGAAACCCAGTCCCAAGGGCCTTCGGGGTGCCGCTCGAGGTCCAGGAGGGTGTTGATTATGGCCCGTGCGGGCCCCGTTGCTTTTTCTCCATGTCTGTTCTGGCTTGCTGCGCGCTCGCTGTACATGAACTGACCAGTCGCGAAGCACTCCAGATCAATCTCTAGCACCTGCTGTGATGACCGTCATCCACGAGTCGACCATCCTCCACTCCCGGGCAATATCTGGGCCCTTGTTGCCCAACTCTGTCTGCAGCAGGGAGTCTGGGCACCTGCCTCGAACGGACGGCTCAAGAGCGCGGGCGATATCTCGCCTCCATGCCAAGACTGAAGATGAGGACTGTGTGCGCGCACAGCGGCATCATACTGGACTTTGACCATGCTAACTAATTGCACGACACATCGTGCTGCCATTCGTCGTCGTCGCCCTGCCGCCAGGAAATTACTTCTGCGACCAACCTGGAGCCAGGCGGCTTTGACGGGCGGCGGCCTTCGGTCGGGCTCTCATGCCAGCGCCTCGATCCGCACCTAAGTCGACGGCTTTCTTCGCGACAATGTTTTTTATGTCATGCAGGGCCATCTTCTGGGCCACTTCCCCGGCAACCATCGGGTCGCTGATGATTGCTTTGGACTTGGGGGCGAGCAGAGCCTGCCAAGGGGGGTGCCTGCTGCGATTGCCTGAGTGACGAATTTGACGGACCCGTAGGAGCTTGTGCGTGATGTCATCAAACCAAGACGACGTGTAGACTGCTGGTGTGTACTGGTTGCACACGTACTCCAGGATGGAGTGGATGTGGAACTTCCAGAAATCCAGGCCTCTGCGGGCCCCTGCTATGATGCTCCTGTAGGCCTGCACGGGCTCCGGGAAGCTCCGGCGCCCCCTGCGCATCGCGCGAGCGAGGTGCGCGAGCCCCTCGAGTAACATGATCTGGGCCGGAAAATTATTGGCGAGGCCTTGCTCGGAAAATCTGCCAAACTCGAGTGCGTCGTAAAATCCATCGGTGCCCCAGAACATCGATGCCGAGATGGCGCGCCCAGGTCGCGCCCCTGCGACTTCACCCATGAGAGCTCGAAGGAGCCCGACTCGTAGGCAAGAAGACCCTCCAATTGCCATATCCCATTTCCCTGCGACCTGGTCAACCAATTCTGTTGCATAGCATGCGTGCGCAGCACTCCACGGCCTGATCGGGTCAGGGCTGACGCCGATCGAGCGGTCGACGTCGGGGGCCCTTGCGCAACAAGGCAATCAGCACCGAGTGCATCTGCCACGGCCATGTGCCTTCGAGTTCGCAGCTGTTGAGGAAGCGGGCCAGGTCCTCGATGCCCCTCGGAGGGAGGTACTTGCACGCGCCGCCAATATGCTCGATGCCCGCGGCCTTCTTGGAATTGATGTGGTCCACTGCCTCCTGAGCTTGCTCTGTAGCCGGCGTGGCGGTAGTGGCTATTCACGTGCTCGTTGATACGGTTCGCGCAGTTGGTGGTGCACCTTCGTGGCATTGCGGCATGGCGATGTCGATTTGTCAGACCATGGTGCTCTCTTGGTCCGCAGTATCTCGTTGTAGTTGTAGAGGGCTGCTGGTGTCGACGGTGAGCTCGTTCGCGACCCTGGCCTTCGGTTTGACGAACAGGCGCAATTTGCCCGCGCTGCGGCGCAGATTAGTGGCGACCCAGTCACGGAAGGCGCTGTAGTTCTTGGCTGCTGCCTTCCGTTCTGAGTTATTGACGATGATGTCTATGCTGTCTGACGCGGTCTTCGCGGCTCGGGCACGTCGGTTGCGTGCGCTCAGCAAACTCGTGGCCCAATGGACTCGTTCTTGACCCGCGACTGCTCCCAAGCCTTGCGCGGGCATGCTGGCTGCGGCATGTAGAAATCGCTGCACAAGGAAATCCCGGCGGGCGCGAGAGCACCCTCCGCTGGGGACTGGTTGCGGGCGCGGACGTGCTCGGAGGGCTCCGGGTTCTCGGTTTGCCGCGTGGACGTCGGTAAACTCGTGGAGCCAGCTATGCATGCGCATCCACCACCTGAAAGCAAAATCAACGTGACTTCGCGCATGCCCATTGTCAGCAACTATAATGATAAAACAAGCGCGCCTCTCCTGGCCCGCAGAATTGCCATTGCACCAACTTCGGTAGATCAAGGACTCTGCATCGGTAAAACTACAAGCAGGGTGACACATGATCGAAGGTGCGAACCCAGCGCGCAGCCGCAGCTGCAGCGCAAGGATACGAAAGTGAATTCGAGATCCAGGATGGAGGCGTGGCCCATACGCTCTTGGATGCCATGTTGTTGCTGATCTCGCTCCACAGGTGGTCGAGCTGGTTCGTGCCCCACGGGGCGAAGGAGTCGACTTGGCAATGCTGCTCCTCGGTGAGTGTCTCAAGGTGGTCCTGTCGCGCTGCGTCTTGCCAAATATGATCCAGCACGTTCAAGTCGTACTCGTAGGACTCTTTGATCAGGTACTGTTTGGCCTGCCCAGGAAAAATGGCGTTGACGTGCTGGGCGCGCGTAGCCCCTGGGTTCATGACCTCGTTCTCTGGCTCGACGTTCATGGCCTCTGGCGACGCGGGCAGCGCGAAAGTCGACCCATTCTCGCGGCATAGGATCGCGAACACATGTGTCTCGTCATCCATAGTGCTGGAAGTGAGTCTTCTCGAGATCTGCATAGAAGAATATGTATGTAAAATCGAGATTGGCGTCATCTGGGCTCGCGATGCAGTTCTCTCTGTTGAACGTGGCGCGGTGATGAGGTCGCATGCGCGCTCCTGGAACAGAGACTTAGCCTTGGCGCCCCACAGCGAGAGATTGTGAAGAACCACGGTGCGCGGGGCCTCGGTGAAGTTGTCGTTATTGTCCTTCTTGGCGCAGCGCAGGCGGATGGCGTCGCGGTCCAAACCCGCGACTTGGCATTCTGCTTAGTCTGCTCGAAACCGGTGGCGACGGAAGAGCGCGCTTCCTGGGGAGACGTTCCACGACGTCCTTAGCGGGCGCCGTCGGAGGACTCGAAGCACTCGCCGCGGTAGCTGCGCCTTGAGTGCCCATCTCCTCGCCCTTATCGCCTGCTTCTGCTGGGACAGAAACTGGCTCTGCAGCAGGAGGTTCTGACGCTGCTCCAGGGCGTCCTCCTGATTCGACTCTTCGACGTTTGCTGGCCATGCGGATGCGGAACTGCTCGAGCTCCTGCCTGCGAAATGCCATTCGCAGACGGACCCGCAGTCTGGACAATGAGCGCTTTGATGCATTCCGCGGGGCCCTCCTGGAAGTTCGCCCACTGCTCGACCTCGGCACTGGAGAGTTCGAGCTCGTCGCAACGCAAAAAGGTCACCGTCTTCGAAGTGGAGAGGCCCCTCCAACGCGGTTTCGTCGGAGTGGGTCTGGAGGAGAGCAGACAAGTCCATGGCGCCTTCTGCTTGCAACTGCGGTTTGGACTCCCCCAGGACTGTCTGCTCTTCGTGTAGCCCCTTGTGGTGTTCGGACTCGGCTGTGGCAGCGTCGATGGCCAAGCGCTGGGCGTTGGCCATAGCCTGGCCCAACCACTCCTGACAAGCATGCTCATGCTGAACAGCTCGCTGTAGTGCTTCTTTGGCTTTGCGGGCAGCCACGCTCGATCCCTGAAGTCGTTGCTCTCGAAGCAGAACTGGGCGCACTGGTACTTCTTTCGGGGCCTGAGCTTCGGTGACAAAAAGCCTTGATACGGGCCTTTGCCTCTGGAACGCGCTTCCCCAAACACTGTAGGATCTGCTCCAGGGCGGGGGCGAACGGCGAGCTCGGGTCCTGGAAGTTGTGCGTTGTAGCATTCGCTGTCCAAGTTCCTGGCGGTCCTGATGCGACAGGCCTGGCAGGTGTTGTAGAAGACTCTTTACTGCGCGTCCACCACGGACGAGTACTAGCACGTGCCCTAGATCCCTGCGGGCGAGGTGGTGCTGCGGGCGCGGGTTGCAGATGTCCTCCACACTTCCAGCGTATCGTACGATAGCGGAAATTCCATGGGTAATGACAAGTAAAGCAGGCAATGTGGCTCGCCCTTCAGCTGACGAAACTTCTTGCCGCCATGGGAGAAACTTGCCATGGGATGTTCCTGCAAGAGCTCACCGATGTAGGACAAACATGCCCTCAGCAGCGCGCGGCTCGACTGAGGTGGCCTGAAGGAAACATTGGCAAGCTGGCCGCGGACTAGCGGTATCCACTTTGTTCCCAAGAGAAACTTTCATCTTGAGCCAACATGGCTACGGAAGGACGATGTGGAGGAGGACGAGGGGGAAGATAAATAGGAGGAATAGGAGGAGGAGGAGGAAGAGGAGGAGGAGGAGAAGGACGAGGAGGAGGAGGACGAGGAGGAGGAAGAGGAGGAGGAGGAGGATCAGGAGGAGGAGGACTTGGAGGCCCAGAAGAACTGGGAGGCCCAGAGGAAGCCTCAAAGCACCGGCCCCATGCCTCCCGGGGGCCCCGTGGCAAGCCCGCGCCGTGGGCCTGGGCGGGCGCCGAGGCCGAGGCCGAGGGCGGCCGCCACCCCGCCCGGGACCAGGCGGGAAAGCGCGCGCAGCCTCGACCAGCCGCAGGGCTCTCGCTCGCGCCCGCGCTCGGGCTCGCGCTCGGGCTCGCGCTCACGCCGGGGCCTGAGCGGCCCCCCCCTCCGCTCACGCAGCACCAGGCCCCCGAGACAGCCCTGGGCCACCGAGCAGGCCGCCCGGAGGCACCAAGGGCAGCGCGGGCCTCGCGAGGCCAAATCCGACTAACGATCAAGCCACTGTTGGCACTCACGGCAGCAGCTATAGCACTGCCGTAGTATCCGCATCAGTGCTGCTCTCTGTGGCACAGCAAAAACAGCATGCGTGCGGAGCGCAAGACGGCGCCGCGCCCCTCTGGCGCTCTCGACGTCTGGCCGAGATCCGTGCGCCAACCCCGAGCACCCCGGGAAACGGTCGACGTCCGCGCTGGGTCTCATCTGCGCGATGGTGGAAAGAGCCCGAGCGTGAGGGGGAACAATCAGTAGAGGAAGTAGAGGAACGATCAGTAGAGGAAGGTCAATATCCTCCTCCTCCTCCTCCTCCTCCTCCAATTATTCCTCCCCCTCCTCTAGTTTCTCCTCCTCTTCCTCCTCCTCCTCCTCCTCCTCCTCTTTCTCCTCCGCCATCCTTCGGTGGCGGGCGAAGGGGGGAAGTGAGAAGGAAAAGGCCTTTTCAGAAGTTTCGGAAGCCCCCTGGCGCCTTCTGAGAAGCTCTCCGCGTCTTCGGGAAAGGCCCAGAAAACTTCTCGGAAGGCCCGGGGACTTCCTAGTCTTCTAAGAAGGCCTTGACTTTCGACGGCGCGCGGATTTCTTAGATCTGCGCTGGACCCCCCTCCTTGGCGTTAGGTCGGACATGTCCTCCGACAGGCGGATTCTGGGCGAAACCTGAAGAATCGTCACACAAATATCCATACATAGTCCGACCTAGCAGAAGCGCCGTCCCCTGAGCATTTTTTGACTGCTTTTGAACAGTATTCCTCCGGGAGAGGGACGCGCCCTGCCCGACCCGAGCACAGAAAAGCGTAGCCTCTCGACGGCCCGCGCGGATTGCTCAAGAACCCGCGCTGGGCCCCCCCCCCCCGGCGCGCGCAGCCCGCCGGGGGGCGGCGCGGCGGAGGCGCCTCCCCTCGGGGGGAGGCCAGCGCAGGCCGAACAGCGGCATGGCGACAGGCCCCGAGGGCGAGACTGCACGCTCCGGGGCGGGGCGCACCCACCAGCGAGGAGGGGGCGATCAGGTGTGCCAAGGCACTGTGATAAAACAACTGGGTGGTAAAACAGCTTGTGTGATGAAGCACGTGCTTTGTTTATAACCACACTTGTGCTTTTCTCACAGTTCTCTTCAGCACAGCTCTTTCATGGCACTTGTTCGGGGGACGATGCATCTCCCCCTGTACGCCGCCCCCGGGCGACCCCGACGCCGCCTACGCCGCCCCCAGACGACCCCGCATCCCCTCCGGGGAGCCAGCAGAGGCCCAAAAACTGGCGGGGTCCCCCCATCGGCGAGGAATGGGCGAAAGGGGGTCGATGCTGATGTTGCTCCCACCGTGCTTGAGGACCACATCCTAGAAATACTCTCGAGCACCCAGAACAGTATCGAAGCAGTGTCGAACGAGTATCGACTGCCAGGGCCCGACACGTGACCAGCCTCCAATTTCGGTACGTTCTTGGTGCTCGCGACATTCTTTCTGGTGAGTAGGTTGGAACATCATAAGTCGATGCATCCCCCCTGGTCCTATCCAATCCTACACCGCCCCCAGACGATCCCAACGCCGCCCCCGCCGCCCTCAGACGACCCGGGACGACCCACCGTCCCCTTCCGCCGGGCAGCACAGCCTGCCAGGAACCAGCCTGGCGGCGTGTAGGGCTTCAGCTCACTCCTGGCTCGGCCTCCTGTCGGTCAGTCCTGACTGGAAGAAAAAAAACGCCATACACATAAAAACTTTTGAACCGCCCTCCCTGGCGGGCGGAGCGCGCCAGGGGCGGCGCCGGAGGCGCCGCCGCGGGTGCCCAGCGCGGATCCAAGAAATCCGCGCGGAGCGCACAAAACGTGCATGTTGTTTTCTCTTCTTTCGTTAATTCGAGCTTCACGCAGCCCGCTTAGCTTCGACCGGAAGAGGTGCGCTCTCGACCCGCGAATCAAAACATCTTGTTTCTCTTCTTCGACTGACAGCACCCCAGAGTACCATTGAAACAAATCGACCTGCCCGCCAGCTCCCACACCTGTTTGCTGTCTTGTCGCCGGCCCACCTCGCCCTCGGGGGTGGGCCCCCCTGTGGTCCAGGGGCGCCCCGAGGCCCTGCTCCGAGGGGCTCCCAGCTTCGCGCTCCCGCGCCGCGCGAAGCGCGAATGACTTCGCGCTCTCGCGCCGCCTCCCCGGGGGGGAGGAATCGGAGCCGAGCCGCGAAGCGCGGACAACTTCGCGCCCTCGAGGGCGCCCTGGCAGATCTGCCCAGGACCAAGCCGCCGCAGACCGATGCCCGGCGGTGAGAAGCATGCCGCAGCGGTGCAAGACGGCGCCGAGATGAAGCAAACCCGAAGCCAGCTCAAACGTAGTTCAAGACGAGCAGAAGACATGCCAGAAGCAGATCGAAGACTCCCCCAGACAGCCCCTCAACAAGCGCGAAGACGGCACGAATACCTCCCCAGATAGCCCCAAAACTCCCCAAGAGAGCTCGACAAGTACGAACGGTCCCCAACGCGCCACTAAGAGGTTCCCAAGAAGACATCCAGCAGGCCCATGGGAAGCTAGAACATTGAATAGCCGTACGATTTCCGAGTGGAAGCAAGACGGCCCCAAGCAGAACCAACGGGCCCCCAAGCGGCCCCAGAGAAGTGCCAAGGCCAACGCGACAACCACTCAGTGGTACAGGCATGGCGGAACAGCAGCGTTGCTACATCGCTGCCACGTGCATGGTGGCGGATATGGCGCGGCAGCACAACTGGAACCGAGGCGTTCTGGTTCATCTTCAGCTTGGTCCAGACGTGGACATCCGCAGAGGGCAGCACCGTTCGGACGTCGCCGAGCACTCGATAGTAATAGCTGTCGGGGGTGTAGCGGGGGCCCCATCGCACATCTTCTCTCCTGAGGTGCACAGCCACAGAAGGCCGCCCAGCTTCGTACTCCAGCGGCAAGCTCATCAGCGGTTCGGCCAACGCAGTCAAGAGCGCGACGGTGTACTCCCCCACCTTGGCGTGGCAGCTCGGCACGAAGACATTCGCCATGCTGCGGAAGGGCAAATGCGCCTCCAGTTCCGCCGACCCTCCACTGAAAACTGCATCCCATATGGGCTCATGCCGAAAAAGCAACTGGCCGGCAACGTCACTGCCAAAATACTGCTCAAGAACATCATGGAACGAATGACCGTGAGAGACCAGTTCCTTCTTTTTTTTCACAGTGACGATCCCGCCGAAATTCAGTCCGTGTTTGGCAGCCAGGGCTAGGCCGTCGAACACGTTGATCATCCTGTGCCCAACCCCGTCAGAGTGCTCCTTCACGAACAGCCGCGGCGATTGAGCGTCGTGGAAGCGACACGCCCGCAGACTGCAGGTAGCGACATCTGTGGACACCACTACCTTGGCTTAGGTCGGGCATGTCCTCCTACAGGTGGATTCTTGCCGAACAATAAAAAATAGTCAAACATATAATCCGAAATGACCAACAATAGTAGAAACAACATCCCCAGACGATTGTTTTACTATGTTTGAACATTCCTCATGTAGAGGGACGTTCCCGACTGAAACCTTGACGGCGGAGACGGCGTCGGAGCTGTTGTGAAAGCTGAGCTCGTCGTCGTCTCGCAGGAGGCACTGCTGCTGCTCGACCCTGAACGTCCAGACGTAGCACGCGGCCGCCTCGCAGCAGGCCTGGCGGCAGGCCGCGGCGCTCTGGGCGCGCACCTTCTGGAGAATCAAGAAATTGGCAGCGCGCACAAGGGGGTGGAGGGAGGGGGGAGGGCTTCTTACAAGGAGGCTGCTTCTTAGAAGGCGCCGGCCTTACATCTATAGATAAGGCCCGCGCCTTCTAAGAAGCAGGAGTGCTTCTAAGAAGCCCTCCCCCCCTCTGCGCGTGGCTGAAGAAAATAGCACGAACATGTGAACGATTGTTATTCGGCGTTTCGACATTGGGCGGCAGGGGGGAGGGGGGGTCCGGCTCCAGACCTCTGCTTAGTGCGAACGTTTGCAAGAGTGCGGCCTCTGGGGGAGACTCCACCCGCTCGAAACGGGCGCCAAAAAACAGCCAAGATCTACTCCATGGGAGGGGGAGGGGGGGTTTGAGGGCCCGCGCCGATCGGCAAAACAATGTACAAAAAAAAACGATCACCACAATTTCTCGGAGGTCCGCGCGGACTTCTTGGATCGGCGCTGGACCCCTGTCCCTGGTGCGCGGAGCGCCGATCCAAGGCCTCCGCGCGAGCCCCCGAGAACTCGTGCTTGTGCGTTTTGTGCTCTTCGAGCCCTCGGCCCTCAAGACAGCCACAAAATGATCCAAAATAGCTGGGCATGGCTCAGGACAGCCTCCGGCAGCCTCCGGCCGAACACGGCTCGAGATAGCCTCCAACAAAAAGCCTCAAGAAAGCCTCCGACCGTGCCTGCATGGGCTGGTGGGGCTACGCGAGCAAGCAAGCAAGCAGGCACGATGCTGAGTACGAAACGCACATGAGCACGCTGGATGGGCTGGTGGGGATGCGAAGCGTCAAGAATGGTGCGTGCGCGGTTTTTATGCTCCTCGAGCCGGCGACTCTCCGCCCAGCCGTCCCGCCCCGCCTCGCCCCTCGATGCTCCTGCCTGAAGGGGCCCTGGGACACACACACATAAATACACACAAATAAAAGGATCCCCCATATTTTCCCATATTTTCTGGGTTTTTGTCTTCCCCACCACTTCCCATATTTTCCAATATTTTCTGGGGAGTCGACGATTAATTGTGTCTGTGTGTTTTTTTCCCTCCTGACTGCCCTCGGACCCTCGGACCTTCCGCCCCTCGATCCTCGGACCCACGATCCTCGACCCTCCGCCCCTCGACTCGGCTACACGCAAGAGCGACCCCCCAGGCAAGAGGGACATCCGATGCGCGGCCAGAAGGGGTCCCTGTGAGGGCACCGCCGGGCGCGCCAGCGGCTGCGATCTCCTCGCACGCGGCGATCGAGGGGCCCCCAGTGGGCCCGCACCGGAGGCCCCTCTGGCGGAGGGTCACCCTTGAAGTGCCGTCGATCGGCCCTCCTCGCCAGGCTCCTGACTGAGCACACCACTGAGCACGACACCCCTCGATCATCGGGCCCTCGATGCCAGACCCCCGGCGTCGTGATTTTGTTCAAAAACATCGACCCCCATGGTCTGGACCTCTTCCCTGGGACTGGCTTTTCCTCCTGAATTGCTTTCTGACGGTGCGCCCGGTGAGGGCCCCCCGAAGCCACAAATAGCGACCCCCCCCCCGCCGTGCATTCTGCACAACGCGCGGGGGGGCCTGGGATCCTCGATCCTCCACCCCTCCTCCCCTCGGCGACCTTCCTCACCAGGCTGCCGTCGTAGTAGCCTGGCCGTTCCTCTCTAGGGGAACAAAAACTGACAAAAACATAAAAACTCGGAGGTCCGCGCGGATTTCTCGGATCGGCGCTGGACCCCCCTCCCTGGCGCGCGGAGCGCGCCAGGGGCGGCGCCGGAGGCGCCGCCGATCCTAGAAATCCGCGCGGACCTCCGAGTTTTTATGTGTATGCCACTTTTTGCCCCCCTCCTCTCGCATCACGCAGGCGGGCGGCCGCTCCCCGCCGCCGCCCGGCGCCGCCGCCGCCTGCCCGGCCCCCCCCGCCGACGGCTGCCCAGCCTCGGGCGCCGGGGGCGGCACGAGCGCGGCAGGCGCCCGAGGGCGCGCGGGCGCTGCCGGCCGTGGGCACCGCGGGGCGCCGCCGCGGGCGCCGCGGGCGCCGGGGGTGCCGCGGGCACCGCGGGCGCCGCGGGCGCGGGGGCGCCGCGGGCGCTGCGGGCGCCGCGGGCGCCGTGGCGGCGGCCTCCGCCGCGGGCGCCGTCGACTGGGCCAATGCCGCGGGCGCCGGCGCCGCCGCCGAGCCCGCAGCTCGGGGGGGCTCCCGCAGCGTGTCCGGCAGGGACGCCCCCTGCGTCTGCACGACCACGGACAGCGTGAAGATCCCCACAACCGCCGCGAAGAGCAGGCACGGGACGCTCGGCCAAACGTAAGAGTGGCGCAAGGCAAGAGTGACCTGTGGTGCGCGGCCTCGCAGCCGAGGGTCTCCTCCTCCTCCTCCTCCTCCTCCTCCTCTACTTCCTCCTCCTCCTTCTCCTCCTCCTCCTCCTCCTCCTCTTCCTCCTCCTCCACTTCCTCCTCCTCCTCCTCGACTTCCTCCTCCTCCTCGTCCTCCTCCTCCTCGTCCTCCTCCTCCTCCTCCTCCCCCTCCATTCCTTGTCTTTATACATAACTTCTCAGTGTCGCACCCCCAAGCAAATTGTTAGGGCGGGCCGGGAATTTCGCCGGAGACTTCCTCACCACTTAAGATTCCGAAGCTTAAATATCACAACAGTTTCACAGACGGAGGGCGGGTCATTTTTCAACATGTGGCTCTCGCCTGAGCGCCGCGCTCATTAGATTTGATGAACACTTGCAAGAGCTTCACGGATTGAGGGTGGGTGGTTTTCAAAATGTGGCTCTCGCCTTAGCGCCGCGCACATGCGTTCCCGAAACAATTACAAAGTTTCACATATTAAGAGCAAGTCGTTTTCAAAATGTGGCTCTCGCCCTAGCGCCGCGCACATTCGTTTTAAAATGTGCAAGAGTTTCACGGATTAAGGGCGGGTCGTTTTCAACATGTGGCTCTCGCCTTAGCGCCGCGCGCATTCTTCAAAAACTGCAAGAGCTTCACGGATTGAGGGTGGGTGGTTTTCAAAATGTGGCTCTCGCCTTAGCGCCGCGCATATGTGTTCCCCAAAAATTACAAAGAGCCACGGAGTGAGGGCAGGTCGTTTTCAAAATGTGGCTCTCGCCTTAGCGTCGCGCACACTCACTTTGCAAACTTTGAAAGGGTTTCACGGATTCACATGATCAATGTACCAGAAATGTTGTTTTAGAAGGATTCCGGATTATGCGGGTGCAACAGTTATGTTGATTCGCGGTGTTGGAATCCCCCAAAAAGGTTTTGGCACTATTCCAGATCGTAAGGACGCAGCAGTCAGGTTGATCCGTGGCGTGAAAATCGCGAGAATAATGTTTTGGCGTGCTCCAGGGTCTACAAACGGTTGTCGTCCAACGAGGCAGTTCCCTCAATGGAAATGAACCGTTGTAGGGGCCTGTGAAGAGGGAGTTTGGAGGGAGGGTTAATTCCAACATCGTTGATGATTCCTGGGTTTACGCTGGTCCTCCTCTTCCTCCTCCTTCTCCTCCTATAAGTCCTCTTCATCCTCCTCCTCCTCCTTCTCCTCGCGCGTGGGCTCGCGAGAGACCAGTCCTCTGCGGCCCCCTGGGGGGCCAAACTCAAGAGAGCAAACCGCCTGAGGCCAGTGCTGGGGGCACTCCTTTGGGCCAGCACCAAAACAAAGGGGCCCAGGAAAACTCGCAAATCATTAAACACAAATCCCAGGATTCCTCATATATTTTCATATATTTTCTGGGTTTTCTTCCCCCCCACCCAGTTCCCATATTTTCCTTCTTTTCCCGGGGATCGACGACTAATTGTGTCTGTATTTTTTCCCCTCCTGACTCTTACGCCAAGCCGAGACGGTGGCGTCTCCCGAGGGAGGCTGCATCCACTGGCGTGCCGCCTGGCTCGGAGCGCGTGCCGGGGCGGGAGAGGAGAAGTCGGCACAGGCACAAGCTTGCGGAGGACCGCGCAGGTTCCTGAGATCGGCGCTGCAGCCCGCCTCCCTGGCGTGCGGAGCGCGTAGTGGGCGGCGCCAGAGGCGCCGCCAAGGGGGCCCAGCGCCGATCCAAGAAATCCGCTGACATCGGACCTCCAAAAGAATACCAAAAAAAGCTGGGAGCACACATGAGCGAAGAACAGACGTGGGTTTTACGCGCGATGCCATAGCGACCTCACGCGGTGGCTTATGCAGGCCGCCAGCTTGGCACGCTGTAGTGGAAACGCAAGTGCTCGCGCCTGCTCTGACGCGGGCAACTTGCGCGCGAATGGTTGTGCCAATCCGTCCTTCGACGGCGCGACCAGGGGGGTAGGGAGAGGACGCGGGCTTTCTCAGAAGGCCAGAAAATCCCCCCGCCTTCTGAGACACGTTCTGAGCTTTCCCCGAAGACTCGGAAAACTCCTCAGTCGGCCGGAAGGCTTCTGAGAAACCCCACGGCCTCCCGAGACCTGACCTGGCTCGTGGCGGTCGAACGTCGTCGTGCAGCCACCTGTCCTGCCCCTCCACCTCGGCTGGGTGCCCGAGGTGGAGGGGGGTGGACTCGTGAAAAGGTGAGGAAAGGAAGGCGGGTAGAGTAAACTGGAAGCGGCAAGCCGAACACACACCTCTTATGATGGAGGGGGGTGGAGATGCGCCTGCGTCCTCCTTCTCGCCTTCCTCCCCCTCGCTCGCCGCCGAATTGTCCTGCGTCGACCAGACGGCCGCGCGTTCACACGTGGAAGATGCGGAGGCCACGCTCCCCTCTCCTCCTCCTCCTCCTCCTCCCTCCTCCTCCCTCCTCCTCTCCTCCTCCTCCTCCTCCTCCTCCTCCTCCTCTCTCCTCCTCCTCCTCCTCCTCCTCCTCCTCCTCCTCCTCCTCCTCCTCCTCCTCCTCCTCCTCCTCTTCCCCCTTTCCTCCTCCTCCTCCTCCTCCCCCTCCTCCTCCTCCTCCTCCTCCCCCTTTTTCCTCCTCCCCCCCTCCATGCTGCCATGTTGCCAGCATGCAAAGGAAGCTCCACGCACGTCGCAGGCCCTGCCTGGCAACTACCTCCATACCCGCTTGCTGGAAGCCCCGACAGCTCTGGCGCATTCCTCTTTTGAGAGCATGTCAATGGGGGAAGGCCAACACAGAACACCCTGGGGAAATTGCCCTTTTCAACAATCTCTCCTTAGCGCGACGGCCCGTGCTGGTTGGGGCCTCGCACTGTGATTGCAGCTTCGCTGCCTTGGTGTTTCCCATGCCACCGCACCTCCCGCCAAAGGCGATCCCACGATACACATGCAGGTGGGGTATATGGGAGGGGTGGTAGCCCTGCGCATTATTAGGCGTGCGTGGCCGCTTCATCCAGGGGGACTGGACGTCAGAAGGCGGGTGCCGAAAACAAATCCGACACCGAAGCCCCTGGGTGATCGTTTCTAAAACGCGTTGCGCGCGACCCCTCCTAGGAGGTCGACGATGGGCCGCTTTCTTGGGGGGGGCTGCTCAAAACCCCTCAGAATTCTGACTGGATGGTGACTGAACGGGCAGAAATGCGTCTCATCTCCTCGTCCTCGGCATCAGTGCGTTCGAGGGCATGGTCGGGCAGCTGGCAGTTACTGGTAGCATCTTCGGCTACCCAGTCGGCGACTTGCTTGGCCAAGAAGACCCATGGCTGGATATTATAGTGTCCCAGTAGTCATACGACGGGTACGATTTTGCCTCGTGAAACTCAATGGGCCCGTCGTGGGCCGAAAAGGCGCTCCACAAATCAACCCCGATATCTAAATTCGACCAATGCCACCAGTCAGGCCTTCGCATCACTCCGCGATGTGCGCAGTCAGGGGTCGAGAACCAGGGCAATGTCGCCCTGGACGTGGGGGATGGCTTGGATGGCCCCGTACAGTTCCCCTCGATTGATGGTCTGTTTTCCTGGCAGGCTACCTTTAAGGGCACCACCACATTCATAGTCTGGCCCAACAGCTCCCCCTCCCCATCCAACACGTCGTTTCCTGGGGCCCTTGTTATGCGGACCCCCACTGGCGCCCGAGCCTCCCCAACACTTCCCTTTGACTTGCATGTTCTGGAGAAGGAAGGTACCCGAGGCGGATCGGGATGGGGGTCCAACACAGCAAGCTTCGGACAGGTCCGAAAACGATGAAGCTCATCCTCCGCAGCCGAGCCGCACCTCGGGTATACTTCGGGAGCGCGTGGTTTACATGCAGGGAGCCTAGTGCACGCCAAAAGTGAACCCCCGCTCATAATGCGCAATGCCTTGGGCAAGGGAACCCGGGCAGGTTCGTTATCGTCGGCCTCTTGGGCCCCTTGTTTACGAAGGTGCTGGCAGACGAGGCGATGATTGTATGCGTCAAGCCTGTAATCCTCTTCCGATTGTTTCTCCCCACCCCAGTTCACGCTGAGTTCTTTAGGTTACATGTCGATCGTATGGGCGAGGGCGACCCCACGCAATAAATTTGGCAACATTTTGATTCCATGTCAATGGCCAGAGAGAGTGGGCAGCACACCAACAGACAATTGAGGGAGGGGGAATTACTCATGAGGCACCCATCTGCCGCGAGGGGTGCCAGGCATCCCGGACGGCAGCGCCCCCGTAACTTGCTCAACAGACGAGGGGGGAGGAGGGCGACGACGAGCGAGGCTGTGCACAATGGCAGGTGAGCGGCCAGACCACGCCTCGGACAATACCTGGTGGCGCCGCGCGGTGACACGCCGTCGGGCCTCGAAGTGCTCGGCAGGGGAGCCAGCGCGGGAGAGGCGACGGGCATTGTGGGCGGCTAGGAAAGCATCACAACATGCAGCGCGCAAAAAGCAGACATGAGGAGGATCACGGAAGAGGAGGAGAAGGAGACAGAACCAGTACGGACGTTCGCCATTGGGCCCACGGATCGGCCCAGAGTAAGATTCAAGATCGGGGCCCAACCACAATTTCAGGAGGTCCTGAAGCCCAGGGCAGGCACAATAGTGGCCAATCGAGTCCAGGTCTTCCCCAGGGGATGGCGGAACGCAATCAAAGAGACAGCCAGCAGCCTGGCAGTGAAATCTAGCACTCGCGTTGAAAAAGGCAGTAAGTAACCTTAGTGGGGCAGCGCCAATATACATCGAGGCGTCTTCCACAACGCTCTTCACATTCAAGCGGAAGTCGGAGATAATAATTGAGGCTCCAGCTTCTGGAATAAAATACTGGGCGCGCCTGAGCAGGATAGATTTGGCCGTCTCCGTGGGGGCATACTTGCGGATCAGAGCGCACAGCTTGGATTGGAGGGGTTCACTCACGATCTCAAGATTAGGTCTCGGAGAGATTCTACGACATGAATGAGTCCTGATGCCAGCCTCGGAGCCAGCGGCATGGGATATGCTCAATATCGTCACGGGCAGACTTAGGATCAGCAATAACAGGGGGGAAGGTAAGCGAGCGGAGCAAATGCCGAATGCAGGCCGCCTTCGCCACTGCATGGATGTCCGTCAGGAGCAGCACGCCTTCTTTAAAGATCCTGGCAATGGCCTGGCTGGGAGGGTACATCTGGAACCTGAACGCGAGGAGCGAGACGCACATGACCCTGAAAGAGACGGCGGAGAGGGCGAGACCAAGGCCCAAACAACGGGCATGTCGAATCCGGTGGTGGAAACGAGGAGCAATATCATCCCAGACGCGAAGGTGACCCCCGGGACCGATGGGAATACCCAGGTACAGGGCCCAAGAACGAACCATAAGATCCTGGAACGGCAAGCCAAAAGATTCAAGAGTGGCCTTCAGGAAGTCTTTGTTCATGTCACTACATATGATAATCTGGCACTTCGCAAAGTTCAAACGAAGGTAGGCGATCTTCGCCAAGAGCATAAGTGCCGATAAGACAGGGCCGAGATCACGAAAGGTATTGACCAGGCCGAACAAAAATCGTCCGCGCAGGCAAGATAGATGCTGACGTTGAGTGCACAGCGGAAAGATAGCCAACGGAGCAGAAGGTCCACTGCAAGAACGAAGAGATGCATAGAGGTTGGGCATCCTCGTTTTACTCCTGAGTGGATATCATTCCAATCAAAACGACGAGAGGACATAGTAATCTGCGCGGTGTTATTCTCGTACATCATCTCAAAGATACGAAGGGTGCGTTCATGGATCTGCACGCGGCGGAGAACGTGGAAAAAAAGCCAGACGATGGCCAAAGAGGGGAAGGCCGCGGAGAAATCAGCAAGGAAAAGGGACGAGTACTTATCACCACGCATGTGCCGAGATAACCCCCTAGATTCAGCCTGCATCACATTCGCGAGCATGTCACGCCCGCGCGCGCACGCGTGTTCGCTGCTGACAAGCGGTGCCGTGTGCTCAACCAGCGAGACTGTGAAAGCATTGGCCAAGAGCTTAACGTCCGTGTTGCTCATACTCAAAGGTCTGGTAGCAGACGGATGGCGGACGAGGAATGGACAGCCAGGAGCATCGCGGGGGTCCGAGCCCTTTGGCACACATACAAGAAGGCTTCTCTGCATATCATCTGGGAGAGCATGCACCTGGCCATCAAAGAGCGAGGGGTAAACACTGTAGAGGATCCTGGAGGCATTGGCATTCTTCCAGACCGCGTGCGGAATGCCGTCAGGCCCTGGCATACGATGATGGCGTTCTGTGATAAGTCCAAACCGAACGGGGTAAGGGAGAAGCCACTCACGATCTAGAGGCCCCGAGAGAACCTGGATGAACGGGTTGATTTCGTTCCAGAGCGCGGTGTCAACAGAGGGGGCTTTAAAGACGTCGCGCCAATAATCACGCAGGGCAACTGCAGAGGCCTCAGTGGACGAGAAGGGGGACCCGCTGTCGTCATAGACCGCCGGGAGGTATGTGCGCTTGCGAAACTTGCCCCAGAGCTCCTTACGACGTTGGTTGCGGGCAGACAGATCGCACCTCCGGTTTGTGTCAAGCTCGGACTTGTTAATCTCAGACTCCTCATCCTTCAGTATTTTGTTATATAACGCTTGGACGTGTTGACACAGACCGTCAAGGTGTACACATTCAGACAGATCAGCATTAAAGTGAACGCGGAGTCTGGGGTAGCATTCAATAGCATGGCGAAGGCGCTGCTCATGCCCGAGGCGGGGGGCGCGCAGAGCAGCAAGAGACCAATGATGCTTGTCTTGGTGCGAACCAGCTTGGCGGGTTCCTAATGCAGCGCGCGCTGCAGAGGCGGCCTCGAAGATGTGATCTTTGGCTACTTGAAGTTTGGAGAAAGGCCCCCAGGTCGACGGAATTTCACCCAGGGGCCCATCAAGGGCAGAATGAAGTTCGGGTAAGGAAGCATGCCAAGGAGAAATGACAGGGTGCCGCGCGGACGGGGAAAAAAGCCCAAGGGTAGCCATCACAGGAATCTGATCACTGGCCATGAAAGCTTTGAGGGGGCCCAGGGCCCCAGCCCGAGTAGCGATGTCCCGAAGCAGGGCAGGGGGGGGGGGGAATAAATGCGATCAGTCCTGGAGGTGACATGGGCAGCTTTCCCCCGTGTGCCCCGCCTTGTGTCCTGGTCTTGAAATATCTCCGTGACGCACGGGAAGAACATGTGGAATAAACGGGCATGAGAAGCATCGCCAGGTGTCCACCCACTCCCATCTCCTTCAATCCCCCCTTCCTCTTCAACAGCAAAGTTAAAGCCGCCCATGATGATGCAGCGGGCGGGGATGTCATTGCCACCGCGCATGTGCGAATTAAAGTCGGACTGAAGCAGACGAAGAACACCCGTGAACATAGAGATCGAATCACGCGTGTTGGGAAGATGAACCTATATATGATTAAGTTGCCCCTGGAGCCTGCGAGGGTAGTCTTGAAAATCCTGCCAGCGACCAGCGCATGGCGCCGAATGTCCTGGAACTGGGAGGCCAAGAAAGAAGAGATAGCAGCGATGACGCCACCCTCGCGGTTGGAGTCCTCGAAGAACGAGAAGCCAAACTTATGCGTGCGGGGCTCGCGCTCCATTTCTGTTGTGTCACCTCGATGACCGCGTGTCTCTTGTGTAGTAGCAATGTCGTATTTCTTGCACAATCCGATATACTTGAAGTACCTCATGGAAGCCTGCACGTTCTGAGAGCGGACCGACGTCATCGACGCTTCCCAGTTCCATGTGCATAGTGAGAGAGAGGGCCCAGGCATGAACAGGTCGGCGATGTTAACATATCCATCAGAGGAGGGGGGGAGGGGGAGGAGGAGAACTGACTAAGCATTCAGGCCGGTCAGGTTCAGCGCCGAAAGGGGCGGCGCAGTTGAACCTGGGCTACCTCCTCAAGTGCGGCTGCGCGCTGTGATGCCGAATTCTAACAGTGTGTCGCGGACAATCTCCGTCGCGACGGCTCCGCTGTCAGAGACTGAGATGTCAACCGCAGGCGCCGGGTCGCGCGGGCCACGGAGGATTCAGACGCGCCCCCCCGGCCCAGAGCCCCCGACCTCGCAGCCGCGGTTCCGCATGAGATCCGCCAAATGGCATCGGACACGTCCGAGGGATAAGAACAGCTGGCGACCCTTGAAGTCAAGGTCGCGGCGCAGCCGAAGCGTGAACTGTGCGCCTGGGCGCGGCGGGTCAGCTACATTCCAGGAGCCATTCGTGCGGTTGAAATTGTCCAGGAACGTTGATGCCTCCAGCGCGGTCTCCAAGTGGAGAGTGACATTCTTCGACATGTCAAAGCCACGGACGATGATCGTGGCCGCCGCAGCGGCGGGCGCAAAGGTGGAGATGCAGGAATTGCCGATGATCTTGAGGTCGCCCGCCAGCATGCGCCGCGGGAAGCCAAGGAGCACGAGCTTGCACGTCTGGCCCTGGGCTTTCTGCTGCGACTGCGACGAGCGGCCAGGAGACGGAGTCGGAGGTGGCGTCGGCGTGGATTGCATAGCAGCAATGTGGCCTTCCGAGGCACGCTGACGATCCAAGGGCTCGGAGAGGGAGCACTCAATCGAATCCACCTTGGCCTGAAGGGCAGGGTCAGCAGTCCTCATGGCTGCCTCGCTGCCGTTCGCCTCAATAATGCCCACCCTGTAGTCGAGCGCATTCAGCGAGGAAGATACCGAAGCTTGAAGTTCTTGACGGCGAGTGCTGCACTCGCGGCTAAGCAGGGTCATCCGGTCGGCAAGCGCAGCACATCGATCAATGGAGACCTTGCAGGCCTCTTTGATGGCGCCCATGTCCACCGACTGGTTAGCGACCAACTGTGAAAGCGTTTCCATGTTACATATGAGAGTGTCCATCTTATACTCTGTTGAGCTGCTGCCTGGCGTCGACGGCCACCAGATCTGCTGCTTTTCGATTGGCGATGCTTAACTGGAACATGACGAAGGGATCCCTGAGACGCGACAGAGCCATCTCTCGCATGGCCATCATTGCGGCGCTCGCGACGGGCACGCCGATCCTCACGTTCTTCAAAACTGTCCTGTCTGCGAACATGCCCTTTGCGAGCCACGGCGCCGATGAAGAACGGAGCCCCAGGAGAGATGCGGCACTCAGCAAAATGCGGGGTAGAAGAAGGGTGACTGAGAAAATGAATGCGGCAGCCCCTGTCCTGGGGCCTCTCCAGGACTGCACTCGCGCGCGCGGTCCGCCTCGACACTCGAGACAGGGGTTCCCCGACGTTGCAAATTAACCCAAAATTGCTACGGACCCCTAATCCTCTTCGGAAATTGGGCATCGAGGCTCTCTTCCATGACTGTTTTGAAATGTCGAAAAACAGCATCCATGAACTCGGCCAGGCCCTTGAGGTCCCCAGGCTCAAATTTGAAACGTTGATCCTGCGGGAGTATCCATCCCCATGGGCCCACTGGGTAGATGTCCAAATCGAGGAGGGTGGCGATAGAGGCTGAGAAGAGGGACGTACCCTTGCCCCAGCGAGCCCTCGAATTGGAAAGTCCCCCACCGCTGCGGTCCACCGCCGGCTGATGAGGGCATGCAGGTTCGGTTTCTGGTTGGGCAAGTCGAACCAGGTCCCGAGGAGCTGCACTGCACATAGTGGGCAGGATCCTCCTGCTCCTGTCCTCTCGACGAGAGGGCGAAACCTGCGGCGGTGCATCCATACTTGGGAACGTAGCGTAGTCCTCTGACAGGGCGTCCTCTGACCTGCCTAAATGTAGATGGAGAAATCCATTGGCCTTGATGTCCCCAGAAGAGATGTGGCTTGGCCCCCGTAGAGACTAACCCCCAGGCCTTCTTGGTACCCTTTGTGAGAATTGGATATATCGCGGGGCCCCATCGAGCCCCTTTCTTAATGCAGGTTTTCCTGACGGTGGGCCGCCTCCGACGACCGCGAGCGGCATCCAATCCAAGATCGCGCCCAACTTGCCGCGTTCGAAGTTGGCGCCCTTTGTGATGGAGCCCAATGAGGATACCTTTGCTGAGGCTCCCGTTGGAAGAGATGATACAGGATTTCGGTGATAGTCGGCGTCCCCGCCTCCCCCACCCCCCCCCCCTCCTCATCCTCCTCCTCCTCCTCCTCCTCCGTCTCCTCCTCCTCCTCCGTCTCCTCCGCCTCCCCCCCCCTCCTCCCCCCCCCTCCTCCTCCTCCTCCTCCTCCTCCTCCTCCTCCTCCTCCTCCCCCTCCTCCTCCTCCACCTCCCCCTCCTCCTCCTCGCCTAGGCCCCTTAGGCCCTCGGCGCGCCGGGTCCTGCTACGAAGAAAGGGGGGGGGGTGCTGTAATCCGACACTGCCCAAAGATCACTCGCGCTAGAACTGGGCCCACCGGCCGAACTCCGCGCCCGAGGACGGGGTCGATTCCCGCTCCTCAAGAGACCCGGGGGGCGGCACGCAGCCTTGTTTCTGGGGCCGTTGTGGCAGAGCCTGGCCCTCAGCATCACCTTGGTAGCGCCGATCGCCCCGCAGACGCTGCGCCATGCTCGGCCACCCGCGCCGCTCCAAAGCCCACAGGAGAAGGTGCGACAATCGAGCAAGCCTGGGGAAACCAGAACACGGAAATGCGATCACCGCGCCTCTCGACCATTCACGAATTCCACACATTATGCAAGTGGTTCTCTTGCACACTCGCACTAACTCATGGCCGTTCGCTTGAGTCACCAATTCGGATAAAGCTGGTGCCTGAAGCCTCTTGGCTCGGAGTTCGCCCCCCTCGTTGAAGTTCGCCCCGGGCGAAGCACCCCCGCCAACTCCCGCCGCGAACGCAACGCGGCCGCGCAGCTGGAAATCTCGGGCACGGAGTTCGTCGTAGAGACTAGGGTGTATCCTGTGCATCCTGGATCCGAGCTCGGCTAATCTGTCAGCCTCTCGATTGCCTCTGCAGGTCCGCCATGTACAGCCCTGGGCGGCGGCTCTGGCCCAGGACTGGTGAATGCGGGTCTTCAACAGTGATCGGCGCAATCGCATCTTCGCATTGCCTAGAAAAACGCGCCACAACTCGGCATGCGAAACTTCATCTAGAGACTGATGTGGACCAGCCCCCCGAATATCAGCTACCACCTTACAGTCGCGAACTACATGGACGGGTTCCACCCAGCGTTTTAGACAAGCATCAAGAGCAGACCCGCTTGCTGGACAGGGTGGGGCAAGGGGCCATGCAGGGCGCCGCCCGAGCACCCATGGCGGTCCACTTGGAGAGCTCCCCAGCCAGCTCTCTCATGCACGATGCCCCCAGGAGAGAAGGCGGATCCATCGATGGCGACGTCTCCTCTGAAGACCCCATGCGGGGGCAAGGCCCTCCAAACTTGACACTGGTCACAACGGGGGGGAGGGGTCTCAAACGCCAGGCTGGGGACAGGACATCTGGCGGTGCCGATATCGCATGGCGCAGCCTGTTCGAAGTCGGCAATGGCCTCTGACCCGCGCAGTTCTCGGCGTGCCCACCACGTCGCAGGGCAGCTCGCAATCCTGCGCCGCGGCGTGCCGAGGTCGCCGCGCAGCTCGCACTTCGGGCAGGCGGTGCGGCGACCCATGAATGAACTGCTCTGCGTCGGGAAGCCTCCTGAAACGCATCAATCCAGGTGGGCCGCTCCAGCCACCTGCCCTCGCCCTCTGAGCAGCGACGGGGCATCCACAATAGGCCCCAGCCTAATGCCCCACTGCAGAACACGGCCATGGAAGCCGGCGCCCGCGAGGCCCTTGATCAAGACCTTCTTGGAGCCCACGTTAACCAGGGCATTCAAAGACATCTTGTCGAGGTGACCGAAATCAAATATAGCGCCGCCAGATTCCACCCACGCGACGGGGGCGCCGGCCAGTCCATTCCATCCAAGGCGCCCGAGGGTGCGCCGTGCAGCCCCGCCAGGGCCACGCGCGCGATTCCACTCGCCCATAGGGCCCTGCTGGGCCTGCGCAAAAATGTTCTTCACCGGGCTCCTTGGCTACCAGCGCTCGCGCCGCGCCTGCGCCCAGGACTGGGTGGGGGGCAGGTTGGCCTGGCGGGTCAGGTCCACGGCGGCGTCGGCGCGAAGCAAAAACTCTAGCGTTCTCGAGCGCCCTCGGGAGACCCCGAAAGCACTGCGCGCGATGACAGCACGGATCTGCGAGGAACTCTTGCTGGAAACACCGCGCGCCCTCGCGCCGTGCATGCCAGCGGCCCCCCCCCCCCCCCCCGTCTTCAAGATGCGTTCGGCCCCAACCGCAGCGGATCGGAGGGTTCGACACCTGCGCGCTCGAGGTCGCAGCTTAAATATCCTGACGCGACGCACCTTCGCCCCAAGACGGCCCCTGACTCGAAAGTCCACTCCGAGGTTCTTAGTAGACTCGCTATGCCTGAACTTCCAACGGCGCAACTTCGATGCGATATTCTTCGAAATCCAACCGCGGGAGCTACCGCTACATCCGCGGCCCCGGACGCGACGAGGCGCGCGCGCTCGAGCCGCCGGCGCGCGAAGAAACTGGCGAGGCCAAGCCCCGCTGCAACAGCCCTGGCCCGACCAGACACGCAAAGCGCGATGTCGCCCACCACGTTAAAAGATACGCGCGCATCCGAAAGCACCCGCCGTCGCGTCGAGGGCATCGCGGAGGAAGACTCTCAGGGGGGTAGTAGCAGAGGCGCATCCTGCCAGAATCGCCCGCGCTGCACGCACCCCCTGCGAACGCGCCCCCCCCCCCAAGGTAACGCGCCGACGCCCCCGATGGCCGGCGAGGAGAAACCCAGGAATGATAGCTGTGGCGCGGTGTCGAATAGCCGCCCGCGCGAGTGGAACGCGGCCAACTTTCTCGCGGGCTCTGGCGGGGAAGGCGATGCCTGTGTTCTGGACAAGCTCCCCCTGGCCTGACTGCTCCCAAACAGCTCGCTCGCACGAGCGCCCTGCGCCCCCGTGGAAGTAATCCCGAGGGCGGGTCCGCCCCCAAGACGCAGCTTCTCTCCTGGGCAGGGCCCGAACAAACGCAGAAGGCAGCCCGATGGGCCTCTATGTCCGCCATGAGGTTTTTCAACCATGGCCACCAAGATCGTTCTCACCTGGCTGGGAACGTGACCGAACTTCAGGTTGGCCTTCCAGAGGCCTGGGAGCGCGCGCAGGCCATCGTCGCTGACGTGCAGGAGGTCTCTCGGGTGGACGTCTTCGCTCCCCGGCGCAGTCCGAACCCCGAACTCCTTGCTGCGCGCCCTGGCGGCAGACGGGGCAAACTCCCGGTCGAGAAGCCGGCGATGCGCGTTATCGCTGAGAGAGCGAATGTATTCGTTCAAACAACCGATAGGGCCCTGATCTGGCACATCCCCTTCTGGAATATTCCATGCCCCTTCCCACTCCGCCGTCAAATCGCGCAGAGCTCGATGCGGCCCTGGAGGGCCCCGGTCAGGATCAGAAGACTTAGAAGGGGTCCAACCTGGGGGCCGCGGCGTGGCGGAGCCCCCCCACCCCCCCGTGATTGGCCGCCTCTTCGACCCAGCTCCCCCGGGCAGACTGGCGCGACGAAGCCTGCGCGCGCTCGAGAAGACCAGCGCGCTTGCCAGCGCCCGTCGCCCAACGGTATAACTCCCGCGCAGAGTGGCCCCGCGGTTCGGAACGACCCGGGCTCCATTCGGACCGCTCGTGGTCTTTCCTGAGGGCCGGGGGGCCTCGGGCGATTCTGTTGAGGATGCACCCTTAATCCCTCCCCAACCAAGACGCCCCCTTTGCTCTAGAGAAGTGGAGTTCCAAGAGCCAGACGCGGAGGGGGCGCCGCCCTCGCGCCCGAGCACACCCCGCAGGATAAGGACCTCCAGCGGTTAGGATCTCGGGCGCACTCCGGGCCTGGGCCCCCCGGGATCCCCCGCGACATTTGCCCCCCAGCCCCTGGTCGCGGCAGCGTGCCCTGCGCGCGTCGCCCTCGTAAAGCTCGAGAAACTTGTTGAAATGATGCTGGAGATGCTCGGGCCCATCGCCCCCCCCCCCAAGCGATCTGCCAAAGTGCCCAAGTCCATTGGAGCGGTTGGAGGCCCGCGGGGAGGCTCGGCGCGATCTCCAGGGAACCTCTCGGGCCCCATCGTCATCGGCACCGTGGGCAAGAAGGCTTTGTGGCGCATGTCAACTGCACTGCCCAATGCGGCTTCAAAATGGAGACTCGGCTGCGGCGGGCACGCCTGGCCGAAATCGCATGGCCTGGAGAGACAAAGAAGAAATCGAGCACCTTCCGCGCCTTTCCACGCCTGCAAGTAGAGACAGACGGAGCACGCATCGTGGCACGAAAACGGGAATGACATCCACACACACACAGATGGCTTGAGGAAAGCAACCCCAGGCACCGCCGATGATGCACGGAAGTCTCCGCCCATGGAAGGAGTTCCCCCAGCTTGGCAAGTAGCTGAGGACCCTGCGGCCCCAGGCCACCGCCCCCCGTGGGATGGCAAAGTGCAACGTCTAGAAAACCACAGGGCGCGGGCATGCACCCAACAAGTGTCAATCCACTGCGGGCAAGGGAGGGAGACTAGGAGCTACTGCGCCGGGCGGCAGGCTCATTCCGAGCGATCGGCGGCAACCCACGCCAAACCCGCTCAAAACCCGCCGCCCTGGGCCATGGGGCCTCAGGCTGGTTTGCCAACATGGACTACCTAATGTGGACTCAGCTTCCTCGACCCGGCATGGGGCTCGGACGACCCTCGAAGCAAAACGGCGTCGTCGCGAGATTCTCCTGCCAAAAATCACACCAGAGGACCCCGACCCAAAGAGTTTTCATTCTCGACAGCGAACTTCTCTCGGCGCTTCGCAACCTGCAACTTAGGAGAACACGATGGCGGAGGAGGAGGGCGGGAGGGGGGGCTGTCGCAGGATGCTTGGCGCGGCGGCCCAAAGAGCGGGTCAGGGGCGCAGCGGGCTATCCCCAGCTGCCGCGTGCGCGGCACGCGCGCGCAAGGGGCTCAGAGGGTGCCCCAGGGAAAGGCGCCGCCGTGGCCGCCGCAGCGGCTGCCGTCATCCCCGACTCCTGCTGCGTCTGCCAGTTGCCTCCGTGGACGCTGGACGTAGCAGCGCCGCTCTCACCCTTGCGCTTCTTGAAGATTATCTATGAGTGCTCCTTGTGGTCCTTGACCAAAGACTCGGCCTTGTCGCGTATCGAACTGAGCAGTTTGTCCGTCGCCGCCTTGAGCCCGTCGGCCAACCGGCGTCTCCTCTCCTGCACTGCGGTCAAATCCTCCTTGGACAGTTCCTGGTGGTCGCCCAAGCCGAAGAGGCTGTCATCCATCACGAAAATATCCGCGATGTTGACGTCCAGAATATCTTTGATGCACAGCTTGGCGCCCATCGGCTTGGGCTGCTGCTCCGCGCCGATGGTCTGGGCATGAAGCTGCGCTACCGCCTGCGTGTACTTTGCAGCAGAAGCCTCCACCTGCGAAACAAGTTCGGCGACGACTGTCTGATGCTGGTCGCGTTGCTGCGTGAAATATTCCGGCTTCTCGGAGGCCGCGGCGAGAAGCTGCTCAACATACTGGAACTTGGCGTGGGCCTCGCCTGCGACCGTGTGCGCCGCCTTTCCTGGCTGCGCGCGTCTGTTGATATCCGGCTGACAGGCTCTCGCTAGCTGGATGTTGTTGCTCTTGTGTCCCAACTGCTCCATGATATGTACCTCGGCGTCACTGATCGTTCAGAAGTCCTGGCCGCCACAGCCAGGCAATTGAGCACCAATAGGCCGAGGAGAATGGAGACCAAGAGAAATGATGTTTTGCGGATGCTTAGCCGCAAGCAAGGGTTCATGATGTAACGAGATCTCTCCCGCGGCAGGCTCGGTACCGCAATGCTTGCACCAGCTCCACGATGCCTTGTTACGGCCGCATCCGTATGCGCACTTCCAATTAATAGCAGCCTTGTCCTGCCACCCGCTATACGTGTAGACGCTGCTACTGGACCCTTTGCTTGCTGCGCCACCTTTCCAGATTCCTTCTGCGCCATGGCGTCTGCAGGCGGTGAAGGGGCGAATAACCAACGAAGGGGGGCTTTTCGCTATTCTAGTCCTCCGGGGGCCCTCGCCAGGCCCCGGGACCGTCCACAACACTACTCTAAGATGAAAGACTGGTACCGGGAAGGGGTCAAGACCTCTGGGGGTCGACGTTGCGAAACAAGCACGACGTCGGGGGTCTGGGCATGCCTCTGCCGACGTTCTCTGCTCCAGCGGGGGCACCCCCCGACCCTCGCGCCACGGCGCCCTGCCGCAACGCGCCCTCGGCTCCAATCTTCGGCCGAAATGGCTCGGGAGGGCGATGCCTGGCCGTATGCCTCTCCGCCCGCCCCCTGCCCTTCACTGCCGCCGGTCGGCTGCCGGTCGGCCGCAGCCTTTGTCGTCAGAGGGTTCCCCCCTCGACGGGGGAAAAGGTGCTCCGACAGGGCGCGGCCCAGACGACGCGCTAGCGGCTGCAGCCTCCTCGTCGCGCCTCCTGGCTACCCTGCCTCTGAACAAACTACCCTTGAAGATGGCGTGGCGACTCTCGCCTGAGTCGACCCTGGCGCCCTTGGCCGCGGGCCACTCTGGCGCTTCCTCGACCTGTCCTGCGCCTCGAGCCCTTCAAAGCTCCTCTCGAGGGATCGTCCTGCTGCTGGGTCTTCGTTAGCCTTGGTGGCTGACTCAGGCGTGAGGTCGTAGTGAGAAGCTGCCTACAGCTGCTGGGTTGTTAATGGCTGAGTCGGGGACAAGAGCTCGGGCGGAGGCTCACCCGACAAGGCCTCGCCTGGTCCCCGATCGGGTGGCGTACCTTGCTCGTCTGGAGGCAACGGCGAACTGGCCCCATAGGTTGGCGCCAGGTCGGTTGCGCACTCGTCGGCGTCAGCGCCCACCTGCTGCTCGACCTCGGGGGGGACAGGGGATGCCTGCTCTGGGCAAAAGCCAGCAGGCAGACTGTGGGCTGGGGGGGCAGCTGCACCGTACCGTGCCTGAGCTCCCCGCTTTCGCCTGAGTCCGCCTCGTATTGCTTTGCCGCCATCCTCGCTTCCTCCTCCACCTCCTCCTCCACCTCCTCCTCCTCCTCCTCCTCCTCCCCCTCTCTCCTCCTCCTCCTCT
>CAUYUJ010015504.1:1923553-1935477 GCA_963575745.1 Prorocentrum cordatum
GACTTCCCTGTGAAAGATGAGTGCCCCATGGGCCGTGGCGGACTTGAAAAAAACGGAAATGTGTAAGTACCTTTGTTTTCAAGTGCTCTTCGGGCCTCTTTTGGGTTTGTTTTGGACCTCTTTGTGGCCCCTTGGGACCCCTTGGCGCTTTCTTGGGAGCCTCTTGGGGCGTCGTGGGGACCTCTTGGGGCCACCTGGGGGGCTCGTGGAATGAAGATCTGGGATTCTCCTTTCACGTTCCCTTCTCGGGCCGCTGTCGGGGAGCGTCTGGGGCTGCTCGTGGGGCTGTTCCGGATGTTTGGGGGCCATCCATAAGCCTCCGAAGTCCATCGGCAATGAACAGGCGAATTCTTCAATCATTTACGGTTTTCCGCCGGTTTTTGAAACATTTTAAGCTCTCGGGGCTATTTGGGAAGCCTCTGAGGGCCTCTTCTGGACATCTGGGAGCCGCTTGGGGGCGTCGTGGAAGCGTCTTGGGGACCCTTTGGCACATCTTCGGGCCAGTTTGGACCATCTTGGCGGCCTAAGGCCATCCCAGGTCGTTTCGGAGTCTTCTTGAGAGGCTCTGGAGCGCGCTTGAAGATGTCCTGGAGGCGTCTGGGGCTCCTCCTGCAAGCATCTGGACAGTTCGTTCGGATCTCGTGGCAGAACTCTCGGAGGCCTCCTGGAAGCAGTTCCGAGGCCCGTTCCGGTGCCTGTCGGGGGCCGTTTTGGGGCCTCTTGGGGGCCTCTCGGGGGCCTCTTGGGGGCCTCTTTGGGGCCTCTTGGGGGCCTCTTGGGGGCCTCTCGGGGCCTTCTTGTGGCCGAAAGCTTCAAATATTCGTTCGGGTACCCCGTCTGGGCCCACTCCTGGGGCCGTCCTGGGGCCTTCATGGGCTGTCTTGGGGGCCTCTTGGGCCTTCTTGGTGCTCTATTTTTTTTTTCCGACGGAGACGCATCAGCCTGCGATTGCCCACGGGTGTGCACGCAAGGCGGACTCAAATCAACGATCGCCTCCGCGGTGAACAGAAAAAAAAACTGCACGGCAGGCGGGCGTCACCTGCAAGCCAGCATTGCAGCCTGACGCGCCTTGGCGCGAACGGAGACGCCTTGGCGCCAACAGTGAAATTCCACCACCCTGTCACAAGCACTTGGGGCATGAGCATAAAGACATGCATCGAATTCACTGTGCTGACAGCAGGCGGACGTCACCTGCAAGCCAGCATTGCAGCCTGACGCGCATTGGCACGAAAGGTACGCATAATGAGGCGCCGACCAGTTCCCTTTCTGAACATTCGAAAGCCAATAATGAAACTCACGCCACCCTGTCGCAGCGCTCTCACTATGTCTTTGCGAATCCCAAAAGCAAAGCTTGTCTTGATTGGCGCTGCAAGCCTGTCAAGAGCCCATCGTAGAAAACGCTGGAAACGTCAACACTTCCTTGCAATATCGTGCGATGTTTCACAACTGCACGCTGTGCCGGCATGGCCCGAGGCCAAACAGATTGCTCAATGAAAGAGATATAACTACCCACTGCCCTGTCATATTCAAGTCACGCCCCGCCAATATTTCAAGAAATGCATCCTGCACCGCAGGAAACCGGAGATCCATTTTGTGTCCGCACGAATACTTGTGCATCTCAGCAATTCCAGCGGTCCCACAGCAACCGCCCCAACACCAAAGCTTTCTTCGCTTCACCCGTTCAGCCAGCACAAGAATCTCAAGGATCGTTGGGACTGCAACCTCGTGAAAGACATCCTTGAATACATATGAAAGATCCGAGAAGGGATTCAGCGTGCTGACTGGCAGATAAAATAAATCAGCCCATCCAGCGCACACCTTGGCCGCATGCAGAGCGCTGATGTTGCCGATTGATCCGAATGGCAACAATTTCTCCATGTCTTGCCAAGCACGAAACGCAGCTTCCATTGAATTCTCCCACCAAAACCATGTGGGGTCTGAATGAAACTCCGCCAAGCACATCGTGTCGATCACGCCAGAGCAATCATCAGCGCGAGTTAATCCAGGTCCAAGGTGCCAAATCTTGTTCAACGCAGCAGTGTCTACTACATAGCTTGGATATATCCAAAAATCAGAATGCATTGTCAACACTCCAGCGGCACCAGGAAACCTCGCGGACAGCGCTTTGAGCGCCGGCGACAAACAGTGGTAGTGGTACAGTGTTCGGATTCTAGAAGCGCACAAGAAGAGAATAAACGATCCTGATCTTCCCAATCGAAATACTTGTCCACGAACGGACTCGAGTGTGGAAGACCATTCCAACAATGCAACACTGCGAAACAAGGAAGTGTATTTCATCATGAGAGCTGCACGCTCAGGCCGTACACCTTGCAGCAACATTACGACATTCACGGGACCCGTGCTGATGTTGGACACTGTTCTCGGCATCATTTGTGACACATGGTAAGAATAATATGATGTTTGATTTTTTGTACTCTGGCACTTCTCTTGTATAAACAAGACATGTGCGAGATGCGGCATCACAAAATTAATGCCATTGAAACAGACGTAAAGAGTAACGCCCGCAACAACTAAGGCACCTCGCCCAGACACCAGCATTGTGATCCGTCTTGGCTTGAGCAAAAATGGCTTGAGCCAAAATGGCTACGGATGGGCCTTCTTGGTGCTATCTTGGGCGTCTTGGAGCCCTGTAGAGAGCCTCTTGGGCCGTCTTGGGGTGATCATGAAGGCCTCGCGGGCCGTCTTGGATGCTCTGAAAACTCCATAGACGAATATTATAAAAAATACGTTTCCCAACGGGAATGGGGCCATGTTTGCCTTTGGAAACCCTCTTGGGAGTCCTCTTGGGGGCCTCTTGGGGCGTCTTGGGGGCCTCCTGGGCCGTCTTGTGGCCATCTTGGGCGTCTTGGGATGATATTTCACGGGCGCAACCCGTAATTTGATTTTCGGGAAGTAAACAAAATTAACTGACTGAACTGACTGACACACCAAATCCGTTAGATTGCAGTTCACTTCCGGGGGTGAGGATATTTGGCTAGCAATTCTAAGTCAGGGGGTGTCAGGATATTTCGATGGCAGTTTTAGTTCAAGGGGTTGAGGATATCTCGCTGGCAGCTTTAGGCCAGGGGGTGAGGATACTTCGCTGGCAGTTTTAGGCCAAGGGGTGAGAGTATTTCGCTGGCAGTTTTAAGCCAGGGGGTGTGAGGAGATTTCGCTGGCAGTTTTAAGTCAGGGGGTTGAGGATATCTCGCTGGCAGCTTTAGGCCAGGGGGTGAGGATATTTCGCTGGCAGTTTCCAGCAAGGGGGTGAGGATATTTCGCTGGCAATTTTGAGTCAGGGGGGTAAGGATATCTCGCCGGCAGTTTTAGGCCAGGCGGTGAGGATATGTCGCTGGTAATTTTAAGCCAGGGGGTGTGAGGATATGACGCTGGCAGTTTTAAGCTAGGGGGTTTGAGAAGATCTCAAACCCCCTAGCGGCTCCCCTTAGGGGTGCTGAAACCAGCGTCTGGCCTGAGACATCCTCACAATCTGATCTGAAAGCAAAGGATGTTGGGCATGACAATGAGCAAACCGCCTGAGACATCCCCACAAACTGGCCGCGAACGGGACCGTGTGAACACCCCTGGCGGCTCCCCTTAGGGGTGCTGAAGCCAGCGCCCCGCCTGCGACATCTTCAAAATCTGCCGTGTGTTGAGTAACTCAGACTATGAGAAGGTCTGAGTATGTGTAGGTCTGAGTATGAGTCTGTATATGAGTACGCCTGGGTATGAGTAAGTCTGAGTATGAATAAGTCTGTTTATGAGTAAGTCTGTGTATGTGTACGTCTGGGTATGAATAAGTCTGAGTATGAGTAGATATGAGTATGAGTAAGTCTGAATATGAGTAAGTCTGTGAGAAAGTCTGGGTATGAGTAAATCTGAGTATGAGTACGTCTGTGTATGAGTACGTCTGGGTATGAGTAAATCTGAGTATGAGTAAGTATGTGCATGAGTGAGTCTATGTTCTGGGTGTGTTCTTGTTCTCTGGAGTCGGCGGCGTCCAAGAAATAACAAGAACCCCACCTTAGGAGATGAAGCAAAAATGTAGCCAGCGTCAAGGCGAGTGCGCGCGGAACCGCTTCTGGAGATCAACAATAGTTATTCTTTAGAAATGAGAATTCAACAACAACATCAACAGCAACAACAGCAGCAACAGCAACAACAACAACAACACCAACACCAACACCAACACCAACACCACCAACACCAACACCAACACCAACAACAACTATACCAACAACAACAAAAACAAAAACAACAACACCAACAACAACAACAACACCAACAACAACAACAACAACATCAGCAGCAACAGCAACAACAACAACAACAACAACAACCACAGCAACGACAACGACAACGACAACGACAACGACAACGACAACGACAACGACAACAACAACAACAACAACAACAAGCAGAATTCCCACCACGAATTCCCTATTCAGCCACGCACCCAGGGACAATGAATGACCGTTCGGCCCCCTCACTCTAATGACAATGTGACAACGTGCGCACGGTCGCACGCTGGCGTCGTCGCGCGCCCCTGCCGAAATCAATTCAAAGCCTTCGGTCCGCAAGGATGGCAAGACCGAGGGTATCGAGACCAAACAACACATGCCCTGCGACATCTGTGGCGGCTATACCCCCCGGGACCGCTCAATACGAGCAAACATGTTGAGACACCCGCAATGCGCAGGCGCACGCACCCCTCCGTGCGCTAGAAGCCACGAGTTCTCGGCCAAGTCAACGTGCCCCTGCACTCCGCTGGACCCCCCAAGAGCCCGCGAACGCGGCGACAGCTGCGCACCCCGCAGCCCCCCCTGGGAGCCGCGAGGCCTCTGCTGGGTCTGCGCGTCTCTCCGCTCCGATGGACCTCCCAAAATCTCACGAACGCGGCGACGGTTGCGCAGTTCGCAGCCCCCCAGAGAGCCGAGAGGTCCGCCTGGACCCCACCAGGGAGTCGTGATAGAACGGAAACCAAAGTGCCCCAGTGCTCTATTCAAAACGGGCACACAGCACAGGAGGGTTGGGAATATGCTTCATGACTGTTTTTCAAAATTGCACGGCGACGTACCCGAACGTTTCTACACATGTGGCGGCCATAACCAGGACCGCTGAATACTAACGAACATGTCGAAGGGCCCGCAGACCGCACGAACATCCCTCCACGTGCAAGGAGCCGCGGGGTCTCGGCTGGGTATGCGTGTCCTACCGCCGTCCATTTCGCCGCTACCGTGGCGACCATTGAGCACTTCGCACGACCCCGAGGAACGGGGAAACCTCGGCCGGGTCTGCGTGGCCCCCAGTTCCACTGGACCTCCCGGGAACCCACGAAAGTGGCGACAGCTGCGCAACCCACGAGCCAACAAGAAGCCGCGAGGTCTCAGCTGGGTCTGCGTGTCCTTCCACTCCGTCGGAACCCCCCAAGAGCCCTTCGCAGCCCCCCAGGGCACCGCGGGGTCTCGGCTGGGTCTGTTCTGTTCCGTTCTGGTGGTGTGAAAGCCCCAGTGGGGACCACCACTGAAAATGACGTGCCCGGCGATTTGCCGGCGCAGCAGCCTCGACCCCGCGACTCGTATTCGGACCAGGCCGACAAAGAAACGCGGGACGAGCAATGGAAACGAAAAAGCGGGAGAGCGAGGAGCCGGGAAGCGCAAGTCTGCGTCCGCTGGACCCCCTTCGGAGCCCAGCTGCGCAAGTCGCCCCCCCCCCCCCCCCCCAAAAAAAAAAAAAACGCGAAAAGCATCGGCTGGGCCTGCCTGCCGCTCCGCCCCGCTGGACCTCCCGGGAGCCCGCGAAAGTGGCGGCACGCGGGCACGGATCCCCCGAGTGAGCCGCGAGGTTTCCAGCTGGGCCTGCGTGGCCTTCCAGGAGCCCACGGAGCTGGCGACAGTCGCGCACCCCGCGGGCCCCCCCCCCCCCCCGGGAAGCTGCGAGGTCTCGGCCAGGCCCGCCTGGCACTGCGCTCCGCGGGAGCCCCCAGGTCCACGACAACGGCCGCGATTGCGCTCTCGGCAATCCCCCAGGGGAGCCCTGGGAACTCGGCGGGGCCCCAGGTGCCCGTCCGTCCCGCTTGACCCCCGGAGAGCCCAGTCGTGACGACACTCGCGCGCCCCGCAGCCACCTGAGGAGCCGCGGGGCCGCGGACGGGCCCGTGTGCCCTTCCGTTCCGAGGGGCCTCCCGGGGAGCCCACGAGCGTGACGACAGTGGCGCACTCCGCCGACCTCCAAGGAGCCTGGGCTGCGTCTGCGCGTGCCCCCATCCCCTGCCATCACTGGGACGTCCATTCCCTGTTTTTTTTCGGTTTCGTGCGTGGTTGTTTCGCCAAATGATCAAGGATGCTCCTCGATGGTCCTCGACGAAAGAAAAATGCACACGTCCGAGCGATGATGAGCCCACCAGGACCCCACGCACGTGACGACAATTGCGCACTTCGCTGGCCCCCTGGGAGCCGAGGCCGAGTCTGCGTGTCCCTCCATCCCGCTGGGCCTCCAAGGAGCCCACGGAAATCGCGACAGCTGCGCGCTGTGCAGCCCCCCAGGGAGCCGCGAGGTCCCGCCTCGATCACCCCAGGGAGCCGCGAGACAAATGAGGAGGGGAGTAAGGGTAAGAAAGGACGGAGGCCGCAGCGCTGTATTCAGACCGAATGCACAACACAACGAGGCGGAGGAACAAAAACGCGCGCGCTATTTCGAGTGCGTGAACAGCCATGAATGTTGCTGAATACTTCCATCAAAAGAAACCCCGCGGGCCGATCGTGGGCATGCCGGACACATTCGAACGCCCTTACACGCTTGCGGGGGGGGGGGGGGGCGACACCTGTCAAACACAAGCACGCGGGTCATCCACGCGCGTCGGCCGCGGGCGCATGCCCAAACCTTTTGAACGCACTCATGAACGACACGTGGACGTCATCGTTGTCATCGGCGTGACCAGCAGCCGTTCTGTCATTGGCTTTACCGTCGTCATCGCCATCATCGACACCATCACCGCTACTATCATCGTTTCCGCGCTACTGTCCACGTCACCGTGATACCGCGCCCGCCCGAATCACCGACCCGAACTGAAGCCCCCGCGCGCCAGCTGGGCCCTTAAGACGCACTTGGGGGTCCTTATCTGTTAGCGGCACCGCAACCGCGCCACGCTGTTCCAAACTAGCTGGCCGCTCTGCGCGCGAGCTTGCGCGCGCTAGCGCGGCCGCGCACTTGCCACTACCAAGCAGAAATCGCAATCGCCGCCGCATGGCTTTTACCGAACAGCGAAGACTGATAGGTTTCTAGTGGTCTCAAAAGGAAGCATCATGGCTCCCCAAGGGGGTCTGGGCGGGATCCGGACGGGAATCCGGACGGGAATCCGGGCACTCCTTTTGTAGCCAACAGTAACGCACTTCGTGGTCTTCGAGTATCCAGAACTCCATTTCTGGGCATGATTTGGAATGCCCAGAACCTACTGTAGGCCACTTCGTTTTCTTCGAGTTCCCAGAACTCCATTCCTGGGCATGATTTGGAATGCCTGGAGCCAACCGTAGGCCACTTCGTGGTCTTCGAGTTCCCAGAACTCCATTCCTGGGCATGGCTTTGAATGCCTGGAGCCAACTGTAGGCCACTTCGTGGTCTTCGAGTTCCCAGAACTCCATTCCTGGGCATGGTTTTGAATGCCCGGAGCCCACTGTAGGCCACTTCGTGGTCTCCGAGTTCCCAGAACTCCATTCCTGGGCATGGTTTTGAAAGCCCGGAGCCCACTGTAGGCCACTTCGTGGTCTCTGAGTTCCCAGAACTCCATTCCTGGGCATGGTTTTGAATGAATGCCCGGAGCCAACTGTGGGCCACTTCGTGGTCTTCGAGTTCCCAGAACTCCATTCCTGGGCATGGTTTTGAAAGCCCGGAGCCCACTGTAGGCCACTTCGTGGTCTTCGAGTTCCCAGAACTCCATTCCCGGGCATGGTTTTGAAAGCCCGGAGCCCACTGTAGGCCACTTCGTGGTCTTCGAGTTCCCAAAACTCCATTCCTGGGCATGGTTTTGAATGCCTGGAGCCAACTGTAGGCCACTTCGTGGTCTTCGAGTTCCCAGAACTCCATTCCTGGGCATGGTTTCGAATTCCTGGAGCCAAACTGTAGGCCACTTCGTGGTCTTCGAGTTCCCAGAACTCCATTCCTGGGCATGGTTTTGAAGACCCGGAGCCCACTGTAGGCCACTTCGTGGTCTCCGAGTTCCCAGAACTCCATTCCTGGGCATGGTTTTGAATGCCCGGAGCCAACTGTGGGCTACTTCGTGGTCTTCGAGTTCCCAGAACTCCATTCCTGGGCATGGTTTTGAAAGCCCGGAGCCCACTGTAGGCCACTTCGTGGTCTTCGAGTTCCCAGAACTCCATTCTCGGGCCACATTTTGAATGCTGAGGCAGGCTGATGCTGAGGCTGAGGCAGGCTGAGGCTGAGGCAGGCTGAGGCTGAGGCAGGCTGAGGCTGAGGCCGAGGCTGAAGGCAGACTGAGGCTGAGGCTGAAGCAGGCTGAGGCTGAGGCTGAGGCAGGCTGAGGCTGAGGCTGAGGCAGGCTGATGCTGAAGCAGGCTGAGGCTGAGGCTGAGGCTGATGCAGGCTGAGGCTGAGGCAGGCTGAGGATGAGGCCGAGGCTGAAGGCAGACTGAGGCTGAGGCTGAAGCAGGCTGAGGCTGAGGCTGAGGCAGGCTGAGGCTGAGGCTGAGGCAGGCTGATGCTGAGGCAGGCTGAGGCTGAGGCTGAGGCTGATGCAGGCTGAGGCTGAGGCTGAGGCTGAGGCTGAGGCTGAGGCTGAGGCCGAGGCTGAGAGGCTGAGGCTGAGGCTGAAGCAGGCTGAGGCTGAGGCAGAGGCAGGCTGAGGGCTGAGGCTGAGGCAGGCTGAGGCTGAGGCTGAGGCTGAGGCTGAGGCTGAGGCTGAGGCTGATGGAGGCTGAAGGCTGAGGCTGAGGCTGAGCAGGCTGAGGCTGAGGCTGAGGCAGGCTGAGGCTGAGGCCAGGCTGAGGAGGCAGGCTGAGGCTGAGGCTGAGGCTGATGCAGCTGAGGCTGAGGCAGGCTGAGGCTGAGGCCGAGGCTGAAGGCAGACTGAGGCTGAGGCTGAAGCAGGCTGAGGCTGAGGCTGAGGCAGGCTGAGGCTGAGGCTGAGGCAGGTTGAGGCTGAGGCAGGCTGAGGCTGAGGCTGAGGCTGAGGCAGGCTGAGGCTGAGGCAGGCTGAGGCTGAGGCCGAGGCTGAAGGCTGAGGCTGAGGAGGCTGAGGCTGAGCTGAGTGAAGCAGGCTGAGGCTGAGGCTGAGGCAGGGCTGAGGCTGCTGAGGCAGGCTGAGGCTGAGGGCTGAGGCTGGGCTGAGGGCAGGCTGAGGCTGAGGCTGAGGCTGAGGCTGAGGCTGAAGCTGAGGCTGAGGCTGAGGCAGGCTGAGGCTGAGGCAGGCTGAGGCTGAGGCAGCTGAGGCAGGCTGAGGCTGAGGCTGAGGCTGAGGCAGGCTGGCTGAGGCAGGCTGAGGCTGAGGCCGAGGCTGAAGGCAGACTGAGGCTGAGGCTGAAGCAGGCTGAGGCTGAGGCTGAGGCTGAAGCAGGCTGAGGCTGAGGCTGAGGCAGGCTGAGGCTGAGGCTGAGGCAGGCTGGCTGAGGCAGGCTGAGGCTGAGGCTGAGGCTGATGCAGGCTGAGGCTGAGGCAGGCTGAGGCTGAGGCTGAAGGCAGACTGAGGCTGAGGCTGAGGCTGAGGCAGGCTGAGGCTGAGGCTGATGCTGAGGCAGGCTGAGGCTGAGGCTGAGGCTGATGCAGGCTGAGGCTGAGGCAGGCTGAGGCTGAGGCCGAGGCCGACGGCAGACTGAGGCTGAGGCTGAAGCAGGCTGAGGCTAAGGCAGAGGCAGGCTGGGGCTGAGGCTGAGGCAGGCTGAGGCAGAGGCAGGCTGGGGCTGAGGCTGAGGCTGATGCAGGCTGAGGCTGAGGCAGGCTGAGGCTGAGGCCGAGGCTGAAGGCAGACTGAGGCTGAGGCTGATGCAGGCTGAGGCTGAGGCTGAGGCAGGCTGAGGCTGAGGCATGCTGAGGCTGAGGCTGAGGCAGGCTGAGGCTGAGGCTGTGACTGCGACTGCCGTTGCCACTGCAACTGTCATCGCGAATGCGACTATGACTGCGAGAACAGCAGAATTCTACAGCTGGATTCTCATCTGAATCTTAAAGGGAATGCTTCCAGATATGCTCCTACACATCGCTGTTAGGTTGCTTTGCCGGGATGATGTAAAACAAGTTGCGGGTGGCAGGGTGGGACGATTGCACGAGCAGTGGACTTGACAACGCACGATCTACCCAAATTAATTGCACCACATGTGAACAAATATATACGTACATGTGTGAGAGAGCATGATCCACCGCAACTTTGCTGTGGAACGTCACCCCCTCTTACTCCGGAGCCCGGGTGTCCCCCCCCATCCCAAAATCCCCCCCCTGCTCGAACCCCCCCCTTCCCCGGCAAAACCCTCCCACCCCCTCCGAAAAAACAGAGGGGTTATTACCCTTTCGACCCCGCCCCCTCCCACCCCCCGAAAAAAACGGGGGTGGTCACTACCAGTTCGAGCCCCTCCCCCACCCCCGCTCGCCGCCGCCACCAAACGACACCTGGGTCCCCACCACCGTCCTCACCATCGCCCTCACTACTGTCCCCACCACCACCGTCCCACTGTCCCCACTGTCCCCACCACTGTCCCCACTGTCCCCTCCAGTGCCCCCACCACTGTCGCACTGTCCCCACTGTCCCCGCCGCTGTCCCCACCACTGTCCCACTCTCCCCACTGTCCCCAGTCCCCACCACTGTCCCACTGTTCCCACTGTCCCCGCAGCTGTCTCAGTGTGCTGTCCCAGTGTACCCATTGTTCCCAGCACGGACCCACTGTCCCCGCTGTCCCCAGCACTGTCCCCAGCAGTGTCCCACTGTCCCCACTCCCCACCTCCATCCCCACCACCGTCCCAACATGCGTCGCCACCACAGTCCCCCATCCGGAAGGGGGAGGGGAATGGTTTGCCGGCGGCGAGGAAGGGGGGGTTCGAACCGGTAGTGCCACCCCCGCCCCGCTTTCATGATGGACCCGAGGGGGGGGGGGGGGGGGCGGCCTTGGAACCCCCAGAGACCCCCCCCCGTTTTCGAGGGGGGGGGCGGGTTTGAAACCCCCAATGACCCCCCCCCCTATTTTCCGCCAACAGCGGCAGAGCACGCTCCCTCACACATGAAAATGTGTATGTATGTATTATATGTGTATAGATTGGCATCGCTGACATCCACACCATATCGCTTGCTTCACATTGATTGCAGTCCGTAGCGTGCACCCGAGATTGTGCACCACATGTGCTGCATCGGATCATAATACAACGTCGACTGCGATCCATAGCTCGCGCAGCATATGATCGGACAACCTATACTGCACCACCTGGCGCACATGACAACGACGAACACCCCAATTCCAGAAAGCCTGTAACGCATAGCCTGCACCGCAGGTGTTGCATTGCATCTGCTGCAGTGCACTCACATTGCGCAACGCGCATATTGCACTACACAGCTTGCACCAAATAGGTTGCACCACGTTTACTCAAGACACAACGCACTGTTCTGGGTCCGTGCTGGAACAGAACATCAATATGCTTAGGTCGGGCCTGTCCCCCTACAGGGGGATTTGGATGAAAAACTGACACGACCCAAGCAATACTCCTGAATGGCAAACAAATCGTCCCAATACTATTTCCGTCTACGTTTGACTAGTCCTCCTGTAGAGGGACAGGCTACTACTACTACGACTACGACTACTACTACTACGACTACTACTACTACTACGACTACTACTACTACTACTACTACTACTACTACTACTACTACTACTACTCTACTCCTACTCCTACTCCTACTCCTACTCCTACTCCTACTCCTACTCCTACTCCTA
>CAUYUJ010015505.1:0-25000 GCA_963575745.1 Prorocentrum cordatum
TTGTGGTCGCCGTCGCCGCCCCGTCGCCGCCTGTCGTCTGGGCCCAGTGTCGGGGCAGCCGCCTTGTGGTCGCCGTCGCCGCCCCGTCGCCGCCCATCGTCTGGGCTCCAGTGCCGCGGCAGCCGTATTGTGGTCGCCGTCGCCGCTCCGTCGCTGCCTGTCGTCTGGGCCCAGTGTCGGGGCAGCCGCCTTGTGGTCGCCGTCGCCGCCCCGTCGCCACCACGTCGCCGCCCGTCGTCTGGCCGTCTGGGCACTGTCCTGCAATGGCAACGTATGGTCGTTCATTATTGTTGCATCCACAAGGCTTTATCCACATCTACCGCAGCGGCTCCTAGCAGAGGTGGATGCGGCGGGATAGTCTATCCGAGCGAAGTGACGGCCGCCGCCACAACGATGTTGTAGCCCGCCCACAGGAGCATCTCGACTGTCCACCCGGCAGGGAGCAGGAAATACATGATGTTAGCCAGCGTGGACCCCAAAGAGTGACAAGCACGCTAGGTGATGCAATCGATGTGGTGCAAGCTGTGTTCAGCACCCTATGTGATGCCATCTAAGTGATGCAGTCTCTGTGGTGCAATATGTGTTAGATGACCTGCGTGCAATACTGTATGTTATGCAACAAATACATATGGGTGTATACAAATGTGCGAGGTGCACTACATGTGGTGTAAAGTCTGTGATGTTACCCATGTGCGTGGTACAGTATACATATTATATATATGGTGGTGGTGCCATCGGCGTGGTGCAACCTATGCGATACAATGTATGTGGTGCCAGCTGATTGGTGTAATCTTTGTGGTGCAGGGTCTTTGGTGCAAGCCATGTGTTTCAATCTATGAGATTCAATCGTTGTGGTGCAATCTACCGTGCAGACCTTGAAGTTCTCCACCCCGCTACTCGCGCAATCATCTCACCCTCCCACCCGCGACTTCGTTCGCAAAACCCATGCGGCAGCAATGGCTGACACATCTCTGCGGCCGCGCTGGCGCGGGCAAGCTCGCGCGAAGACCGGTCAGCTAGCTTGGCACAGCCAACGCGGCCGCGGTGGCGCTGACCGACGGGGGCTCCACGGCGCGCCTCGCAGGCCGCGCAGGCGCGCGGGCACTCCAGTGCGGGTGGGTGGCTCGGGCGGGCAGGGTATCATGGTGGCATCGACAATGCGGAAACGATGACGATAGTAGCAATGATGGTGACGATGATGACGATGACGACGGCAGGCCCAATGACGGTGTCGATGCTGGTCACGCCGATGACGATGATGACGTCCATGTGTCATTGAGGAGAATTGGAGAAGGATTTCGACATGCGCGCGCGGTCGACGCGTGCGAGAAGCCCGCATGGTATGATTCGACGGGGATAGTGCCCCCACCCAGCAAGCGCGCATGGGAGTTCGAATGATTTTGACATGCGCGCGAAAGGCCCGCATGATTTTTTTGACTAACATGCAGAACACATATACTGTGGCTATCCAAAAAGAACTTCGCAAGAGCGCGTGCGGAATTTTGTTGGAAATAACTGCTGAAACATACTGTTGATGTATGTTTCCGAAAACGTCTGCGCGCACGACGACACGCGCGTGTGGACATTGTCCAGTCTCCCCTATGGAAATATTGAGCATGGGTGTTGTTTGACAGTCGAGTTCGCGCGCATAGTATGTTACAGTGATGAGGGAGTCGTTACTGATATATTTTGGGATGCGATTGAGCAGACTCACGTGTAAATTGCAATATCCCAGAGGGTAGCGATGAACCCATGGGGGAGGGTAGAATTTATATTCCTTGTAGAGAAGAGAATCGATGCAATGTGATTGCAAAGCCGTGTGATTCATGCAGAAGGGCTTTCGCCAGCGGCCGCTGGTGAATAGTCGGGCCTCAAGTACCCCCTTGATGGGGCCCAACATTCATCACCATATTAAAGCAAAACACTACCTTCCTAGGGATGGTGTTACGTTAAACGTGTGTTGAATTTCTGGCCCTCTCGAAACTTTCTTGGGGTATCCCCAGGGCCCTCGAGGGCCCAAGAAGGGCTCCAAAAGCGCCCCAGTGCCCCCCCCAATTCAACACACGTTGACGAAGACAGTTCCTTGTTAGGGGCAATGTCGTGTTACATGCGTGTTGAATGTTGGGCCTTCTTGGGGACCATCTTGCGACCTCGATGGGGCGTTCTTGGAGCCTGTTCGGCGCCTCGGTGGCCAGGTGTGGGCGCGGGGGGCGGCGTTCTAATGCCCCCCGCCCCCCGCTAAGAAGTTGTTCCCCGCAGGGGAGCCTGCAACATGTAGACCTTTTATTGGAGTCTGAGAGACGGGCCCATGGCGACCACGGCAACGGAGAGTCGTCGAGGGGAGACACCGCGTCTCCCTCCCACCCTGCCACGCTGGCCCAGACAGCGGCACAGGCGCCCACGAGGAGCGCATCCCGCAGCCCGTAGGCGGAGGGTCCTTCCTTACAGCGGAGGCCAATCCACAAGAAGCCTTCCACAAGAATCCCAACCCTGAGACCCCAGGACGTCCATTGGTCTTTGGTGTGGGCACGTCATGCTTTCCGTCGTAGAGCCATCAAAAACCCAAGAAGCCCAGGGCACCCTGGAGGCAAGCAGGGTGCTTCTTGGCATGGGTCTCCACTGTAATTACTTCCCTGATGCTATCCGCCCGAGCTGCAGTGGGAAGTAGCAAGGTCTCTAATTCAGTGGCTGTGGCATCCAGATCCATGAGAGCCCAGCATCGAATCGACAAGTCGGATCTGCGATTGGCATGGATCGGATCGGCGGAAATCGGCAGCCGACCCAGGAAAAGTGGAATCGGCGGAAGCCGGCAGAGTTGTAGGGCCTCACTGAGACATCGGAATCCACATCGGAATCCGAAGGCGAATCGCAGCGGAATCGGAAGCCATCGACATCGAACCGGATCGAAACGGAGGAATCGAGACGAGACCTGACTGGCCATCGCTCGGACGTCCATTCCCTGTGTTTTTTTTGTCGGTTTCGTGCGTGGTTTTTTCGCAGGATGATCCAGGATGCTCCTTAACACGCGTCGCCGGGAAAAAGTGCACACGTCCGACGTCCGAGCGATACCAAGCTCTCGCCATCGCTCGGACGTCCATTCCCCGTGCGTTTTTTTGATTTCGCGTGCGTATTTTTCGCAAGCTGGTCCAGGATGTTCCTCGATGGCCCTCGCCCTCCAAGAATGCACACGTCCGAGCGATGCCAGGCTGACGTGGCGCAAGGTCTCGAACTCCGGGGTGGTGGCGTCCAGGCCCCGCCGCACGGGGATCCCGACGCCGGCGAGGCGAGGCGCCGGGCCATGGCGCGTGGCGACCCTCGAGCGTCCGTGGGCCGCGGCCCCGAGGCAGCGCACCTCCACCTCGTGGTGAAAGGGGGCCCTGGGGGCACGCAAAGAAGCACACACACACAAAGCCCAGGATCCCCCATACCTTCCCAGCTTTTCGGGGTTTGGGTCTTCCCTCCCACTTCCCAGCTCTTCCCATGCCTTCCTGGGAACCGTCGACTCAGTGTGTCTGTGTGTCTTGTTCCCCTCCTGAGTGGTTCGGGGGCGCGCGAGCACGGATTGGCGATCCATGGACTTGGCGCGCGGTCGCCAAATCCACGGATCGGGGGAGGCGCCCTCCCCAAACTGCGGCCGAGTGCCGCCTCGCTCGGCAGCGGGAACTCCGCGATTTCCCACTGGAAACGGGGCCCGTCGCTCATCCACACCCCCTTGATCCAGGTTTGCGATCGCCTGATCGTGGTGCCACAAACCTGGGATTGGGTCGGGCATGTCACCCTACAGGCGGGCTTTGGAAGAAGCATTGAGCATAGTAAAAACATGTGCGACAATGGCCAAACAATAATAGACAGATCCCCCCCAGACGATTTTTTGACTATTTGGTGGATATTCCTCTTGTAGAGGGGCATGCCCGACTTAACCCCAGGAGCCCAGCCTCAAAAGGGGCGCTGCGCAGGACGACAAGGGGGCGAGGGGGCAGGGCAAGCGGCCCAGTAGAGAGGAGCACGAGGGTGTGAGGCCCCTGAGCTGCAAGCTGCAACTTGCGTGGGCAAGCCCGCGGGTGCTTTACCATCCCTTGTGTTGTGGTTTGATCCGGGCGCCCCCCCCCATTCGCTCAGCCCTGCTCTGGGGTTCTGCCAACGGGAGCCCAGTCTCGACCCCAACAGCGATTCTCCCTCCTCCTCGTCCTATAACGTACTTCATTGTCCCAATCCTTGCATTGCTCTTTGTCCAAATCTACACTTAAACAGTATGTCCCAACCTCATCATACCCAGCCGGTAGGTACTCTGAAGAAAACACAGCTCAGTGCTGTCAGCGGCCCTTCGCCGTCTGGCAACCCGCCGCGTTCCATAACAAAAAATATATTCGTTGTCCACCTGCCCAAGGGCATGGCAGCATGCCTGGCTGAATAGCTCTTGACCCGTCTCCAGGGAGGAGGGGGAGGAGGGGCAGGGTGGAGAAGGAGGAGGAAGTAGAGGGCGGGAGGACGGAGGAAGGTGAAGAAGAGGACCAGGAGAGGCAGGAGAAGGTCCCTCCTTCACCTCCTACGTCTGCTCCTCATTCACCTCCTACGTCTGCTCATCATTCCCCTCTTCGTCCTCCTTGTCCTCCACCTCCTTGTCCTCCTCATCCCTCCCCCTCCCCTTCCCCTCCTCCCCCCTCCCGTTCCGCCTCGTCCTTGCCCCTTCTCCTCGCGCTACTTGTTCCCTCCCCTCGCCCCTGCGTGCCGCACCTCCTCCCGCCCGCACGCCCCCGAGCGGAAGGCGGCCCGCCTGCTCCATCACCATGTTGTCGAAGCTCGTGCGATCGGAGCTGCGCTTGGTCCCAACAATGTGGAGGGACGCGGTGACGGAGCTGTCGAGCCCCGCCTCGAGGAGGAGGAGGAGGAGGAGGAGGAGGAGGAGAAGGCGAAGGAGGAGGAGGAGGAGGAGGAGGAGGAGGGGGAGGAGGGGGAGGAGGAGGATGAGGAGGAGGAGGAGGAGGAGGAGGAGGAGGAGGAGGAGCAGGAGAAGGAGCAGGAGAAGGAGGAGGAGGAGGAGGAGGAGGAGAAGAGGAGCAGGAGAAGGAGGAGGAGGAGGAGGAGGAGGAGGAGGAGGACGAAGCGTGCGCCCTCCCGCTCTCGATTGCACCTGTGGTCCCCGCCTCTGCCGCCGCCCCGCTTTCGCTGGTCCGCTTCGTGTGCCGCCCCAGCTGCTGAGGCGCACGGCAGGCTCGTGTCGTGACGACCCCGGCGTTGGTTTTCTGGCACCGCGGGGATCGCTCAAACTTGAACGACCGGCCGTTCCATGAACGCCAGATCGTTCAACGACGGGCCGATTCTGGGCCACGGGCGACGTTCAGCCTCAAACGCCCGCGCTGGGGTCGCCGCCGGTCGACACGACGCGAACGCACGGTGCTGCAGATGCTGCTGTCTCTGACGCTGCTGCTTACACCCCTCCTCTCGGTCGCCCTCCGCTCCATCTCTCGCCGCGGTCCTCCTGCTGCTGCACCGCTTCCTCCCCTCTTCTCCCAGTGTTTCTCTCCCTCCCACCTTCTGTGGCCGGCGGTGGAAAGAAGAACGAACTGCCACAGCACATCTAAAGCACTGCAGATCGCAAACACAGCGAGGACCGTCGGCTGCAGGACAATAACCTGGGACAATGCATCGGCGAAGGGAATCCACCATAGCCACTGGTGCGGGCGGCAACATCGACATGTTCAAGTTTACCTTGCCATAGTTTGACGCATCAGTTTCATGACGATCAACATCATCTGTTGGTCGGCACCGCGCAAAATAACAGCCTCCCCCCCATGATGGGCTGCTCGTTCAGACCAGCAGAACGTAATGGAATGGTAGTCTTTGTGCCCAGACTCCCAGGCAACGTCTACAGCAAGGGCGTCAGTGTGCACCTTGGAAGAGAAGCGCGAAGCCTTGAGTGCGATACCCTTCGTTGATCAGCATCCTGGCAATGCCTTCCGAAGACTCGTCTTGCCAACGCGCGCGCCTGCAATATGTATACCAGCAGGTACACAGCTCACAGCTCTGGAGGAGGCGTGGGGAGCGTCAGAAAAGGAGCTGGTCTTTGGACGCCCGAAATGGGTACGGAAAAATGGGTACAATGCCCAACAACAAATGTTGCCCACAACCAACAGCGGCCGCTGTTGGGCAGGCGGCCTTCTGTCTCGAATGGACACAAGCCGCGGCGGCGTGGACAGCGAATCCTGTTCAAAATGAACAAGAACTGCTGTTGGGCATTGTGCCCATTCTTTCCGTGTCCATTTCGGGCGTCCAGATGGTCGCTCCCGACGAAGCCATCGGCGACCCACTGGATGACCCGACGCGTGTGCACGCCGCGACGGGTGGTCCGCCGCTCCTGGGGAAGACGTTGCCCGATTTGCCGAACCCACGGCGAACTGCTCTCACACCATGAAAGGGGCCCCAGGACACACAAACACATACACACAAATAAAGCTATCCCCCATGTTTTCCAATATTTTTGGGGTTTTCGTCTTCCCCCCACTGCCCATAGTTTCCCATATTTTGGGGGGAATCGACGATTAAGTGTGCCTGTGTTTTTTTCCCTGCCAGAATCATATCCATGCGCGCCTGGTGCGAACAGTACATGAAAATGTCCAGAACTTCGGCTGCGCTATACCTGCACGACCCGGCCGCGCAAAAAAAACAGCTGTGCCGGCATAGACCAGTAAGTGAAGGCCCAGCGCCCGACGCAGTCAACTACAGGATCGAGGTCAGGCCACCGCGGGAGGCCCCGGCACCACAAGGCAACTGGCGAAGCAAACGCTGCCACACGTTGCAGAGAGTGACTTAAGAACTTTAAGCTGTTGGTCCAGAGCCACCGTGCACACACTTGTCTTCGTGCTCGGTGGCGGTCAGGGCCCTCGCCTTCCACACCAGGGAGGCAAATCAGAACAAGCTTGAGCTCGCGCAGGGCGACAGGCAATCATCGGCAACAACCGCAGCATGAACAATGCATGCCACTGAACGCAAAGAGAGCCAATGCTGCCCGAAGACGCCTGACGACCTGAATAGATCCCGCCCCTCCACGAGAACAGTCACCAACGTGGGCATACGGGGTGCAGCAACAGGGCGGCGGGGGTCAGTGTCGGGGTCGTCGCGGCCAACGGGACGTGCCAACACGGAGGAGGGGGAGGAGGAGGAGGAGGAGGAGGAGGAGGAGGAAGGAGGAGGAAGAGGACTTGAAGTGGTATGGCTTACGGGGCGCCCTCGGGCCTGCGGCCATCTCCACCCCAGGGTTTACAGCAGTCCTCAGCAGGCCTCCCTAGGCGTGACAGGAAGAATTGGACCTCCCCAGAGTCCAACAACTTCTCGCTGGATCGAGGGGAAACGCGTGTCAGACCTAAGCGTCCAATGTAATTTGCTGTGCTGTCTTTTGTGGACTGCCGTCCACCGCTGCGCTTCCTGCTGGATTGTCGCTGCATCTCGTAGTGATCATGGTCTCTGGCATCCTCGGTTTGACAACGGCTAGTTGCAACGCCCCAGCGGCTGTGAACGGCGGCGCCTGCGATTGAAGTTACGCAGCCTCTTATTTCAACGCGGCGCTGATGTCGTTGGCGTCTTCAGCATTCCACGACTGCTTGTCGTGAGTCTTCGCACACAGCACCGCCGTCGTCAGAATAGTCGGCATGACGATTCCAAAATGTACCTCTCGAAGTCCTCGTGAACGTGCTTGGGAGCGGAAAATTCACACGATTACTTTGAAGGAGCTCTTTGCTAAAGGAAACAAGCCTTTTAGTAATGTGCTTTGCTCTGTTCCGCGACAGCCGCGGCGGCGCGTCCGACTTGCCGAGCCACGTCCTGCGCTCGCGTCCTTAATCTTTTGTCGAGGAGCATCGACAAGTCGCTGAAAACATGTCCAAAGGACGCCACACTGTGTGGCGCACCTGGCACCAGAAACACAGTCGGTGGGAACCAATTGGGGGGGGGAAAGCAAAGGGTAGGGTCGAGAATCAGCTCACCTAGCTGACTTTTCCGGCGCCTCCCGGCGCCGGGAGGCGCCCAAGCATCGAGGAATGGGCCCGGCAGCGGAGCCGAAACCAGCTGTATGCAGCAGATTTCGTAACTACCCTTTTCCCATCCCTCCTTTCCCAATCCCCCCCCTTTCCCTATCCCCCCTTTCCCTCTCCCCCCCTTTCCCTATCCCCCCTTTCCCTATCCCCCACTTTCCCTAACCCCACCCCTTTCGCTATCCTCCCCTTTCTGCATGCAGCAGATCCCGTGACACCCCCCCTTTCCCCGTCCCCCCCCTCTCGCTCGGCCCGACCCTTTCGGGGGGAACACATGGCCCGCATGCCCGGCCCGTGCCCGGCGGTGAGGGGGGCGTGGCCGGGCGACCCGCGGGAGGGCCCACGCACGGCCGCCGCCCCGCGAGCGAGCGTCCCGAGAGGGAGCCCCGGCGCGCCCGACGGCGAGGCGCCCCGCCGACGTCGCGTCGCCGCGCCGGCGCAAATGCCCACTTTTTTTGATTCGCGGGTCGAGAGCGCACCTCTTCTGGTCGAAGCTAAGCGGGCCGCGCGAAGCTTGAATTAACAAAGAGGGGGGGACAGAAGGAGCGCGGCCTCACGGCAAGGCCGGGAGGAGGCAACGCCTCGAGATCAGGCGGTGCCGAAAACGACGTGCAAAAATCGCAGATGCCAACACCCATGCTCGAGGGGGCAGGGGAGCCCCCAAAAGAATCGCATCGAGAGGTCGGATATCGGCACTCGAGATGGATCGGGGCGGCAGGAATCGGCAGCGGAGTCGGGAGAGATCGACTCGGCGGAAATCGGCAGGCCAGACTGCCTCCAATAAAAAAACGGACCCGGGATCGGAATCCCAATGCGATTCGTATCGGAATCGGAGGCTATCGAAATCGAACCGAATCGAATCGGAGAAGTCGAAATGAGCCCTGGGACTCTGACAGCTGCCCAGCAAGACGGCCGCGGATGGCGACCGAAAACAATGGGGCAAAACCATCGGCATCATACCTGGGGAAAAACTGGGAAGTACCAATACTGCCACTCTCCAGACCTCGCCTTGAGTGCGCTCTGACCAGGATTTCGAAGCGCATCCGGCGGCGGCGGCGAGGGCCTCCCAGGAGGCCCCACGAGGGGAAAACGAAGGACAGGTAGAGGTAAAAGCACCTTTGTGGAGGAACAACAAATCACATACTCATAAACTTCTGGAGGTCCGCGCGGATTTCTTGGATCCGCGCCGGACCCTCCTCCCCGGCGCGCGGAGCGCGCAAGTGGCGGCGCCGGAGGCGCCGCCAGGAGGGCCCAGCGCCGATCCAAGAAATCCGCGCGGGGCGCAAAAAGTTTATATTTATGCCGTCTTGTCTTCTTCGACTTTCCCTCCTCTGAAGACCATTTACGCGGGCGAGCATTCCCCTGCGAGGAAAGCGGGACGACCTGCGCAGGAAAGGGGGTATTCCGAGGCGAATCCAGCGGTGGCGGCGAGGGCCTCCCAGGGGGCCCCAAAAGGGGACAACGAGGGAAAGGCAGAGACGTAAGGGTATTCGTCGTTCATTTCTGACCGTGCTCATTTATAATTGTGCTCGTTTCTGATTGTTCCTGGCCCCCTGGTGGCCAGGCAGAGGCCCAGGACAGAAGAATCAGAGATGAAAGGATCTCGGCCCCCCAGAAAATCAAAGAACCCTCGAAGAATTCGAAATGAACAGTGTCGGCGGTGGACGAACCTCCCTTTAGCAAACCTCCCTTTAGTGAAAACGGCCTAGGACCGAAACCGACGGACCTGGACCCGCAAACATGACGGCCGCGACGCCCTCTCGCGAACCGAAAACGGCCCATTCCTTAATCGACGTGTCAGGGTAGGAGGTCTGTCAACCCCCGGCACTGTGTACCTCTCCCTCCTCGGAGTGCGGTCTGCGCGGGCGAGCCTTCCCCTGCGAGGCAGGAGCGGGGCCGGCGCACGACAAGGGGGGGCCGGGCAGCGACGCACCGAGCGAGGGGCGGCGAGGGGGCACCGAGCGCGAGCGCGCGCTGGGCGACAGGACGGGGCAGAGGAGGGCGTCGCAGGGACGCGGACCACGGGCACGAGGGGAGACACCACCCAGCGGACGTTCGGCGGTGAGCGAGGGGGGGGGGACGTGAGAAGAAGAAGAAGAAGGCCTTCTATGAAGGCTCGGGAATTCCCCGGCCGTCCGAGCAGCGCTCGAAGCCTTCCCCAGAGGACAAGCCAAAACGTCTCGGAAGGCCGCCAGAGCGCTCCTGAGAAGCCCAGCTGGCTTCTGAGAAGGCCTTCTCCTTCTCGTTCAACCCCCTCTCTCGCCTCCGAGATATGGGCGGACGATCGGGCACAGCACGAGGCGACGAGGACTTGACGGGCAACGAGCATGCTAGAAGCCGGCAAGACAGGCGCACGGGAACGGCGACAGGGACGACGAAGAACGGCAAGGAGGCCACCCTCGAGGGGCATCCGGAGACAACCGAAGGAACAAGGGATCAGAGGGACCGAACAACCCAAACATCGCAAGGGGCCAACTAAGCAGAGAGACCGGCAGGAACGACGAACCAAAGGACCGAGCGTCAAGAAGGAACGCAGCTGGGCAACCGAGGTGCCCTTGGGACAATCCTGGCGCCGCTAGAGGCCTCCTAGGTGGGGTCCGAGTAGATGGGGTCGGAGGATCGCGCCGCATCGCCGATACATCGGCGACGCATCGGCGACGCATCGGCGACATCGACGTGGGGAAACACAGTCTCCGCATCGAGCTGCATCGTCGATGTATCGGCGATGCGGCGCGATCCTCCGACCCCATCTGCTCCGACTCCGTGAAGGAGGCCTAGAGGCACCGCGCTCAGACGTGAAACGCGTCCGCTGGGGGGGAGCGCATCCCTGCGCACCGCACGGGTACACGCCGGTCGGAAGAGGTAGGTAGAAACATGAAGTAGTAAGGCGGATCAAGTAGGTTGGGCTCGGGCCCGTCCAAAGAATAACACACAACAGCCAGATCAGATCTACTCTTGAAATAGAGAGGCGCTTGAAGCAGACTGGGTCCTGGGGGCCCAGGAACACCTACTTTCAACGACCGCTGGGTACACGTGCGGAAGGTGTGTGCGACGCCTCGCGCGCGCGCGCTCCATCGGGGCGCGGTGGCCCGCTGTCCGCCCACACCGCGAGCGCACAGCGCCCCGCGCACCGGGGGGCTCACGCTGCACGCCCTCCCCCCGGCGGCTGCGCGTGCCTCGCGCAGGCCCGGCAGATGGCAAACCCGCATGGTAGTGATGCAGCCGAGCAAGCTTTTTACAGTGGTCGATCAAAGGAGGGGGCGAGGAAGAAGCGGAGATGGCATGCTGCAGGGCGGGGGAGGCGGAGGCGGAAAGTATCGGAGGGGCACCAGACCTCAAGCAATCAGGTGTGTTCCATGCGTGGGGCTTTCGGAACTGTGGGTGCCGATTTCGCCACCCGTCTTCGCACCGTATGTTCTCTATGTCTCAGGGCCCCCCAAAAGGGCTTCCGTTCTGGGAAAGACGGTCTGCCTGGCTGCAATCTGGTCGTATTGGGCTCGACGCGGGGCCGTTAACAGTCACTGGCTACGAGATAGGTGCTGCTGCCCCTATTATGAGCTGATGAGTTGGTGAGGGGGGAGGAGAGGAGAATATGACGAGGAGGGAGGAGCAGGAGCAGGAGAGAAGAAGAGGGAGGAGCAGGAGGAGGCAACGCAAAGCAAAGAGCTGTCGGACAAATTCTCCCTGAGCTACGAGACGGAATACAAGCTTGGATCTAAGTGGCTATGCAAGCGACTTCCCACTGCGAGGGGAGCCCTGTAGGCGGCAGGAGGAGGGAGGAGGACGGGGGGGGGGAGGGAGGAGGGAGGGAGCATGGAGGGAGGGAGAAGGGAGAAGGAGGGAGGGAGCAGGGAGGGGGGGAGGTAGGGAGAGAGGAGGGAGGAGGAAGGAGGGATTATGGCATCCTGATTTTGTTCGGCCGAGCGCGATGCGCCGCGTCCCCGAGAGGGCCGGCAAGGGCTCCGGCTCCTGCACCCAAGCTCAGCGCCGCACGGTCAGCCGCACAGCGCCGCCCTCTCGTCCGAGACCGTGGAGGAGGACGCGAACTACAGTCAACCCGTGTCATGAGGATGCGCGGTGGGGGATGCAAGGACCTTGGAGGCCCAGGCTGACGCTTTTTCGAGCGAGGCTGGCCAGGCAAAGTCGATGAGGAGGGGCCGAAGGGGGCAAGGACGCAGAGGAGGGGCCCGTGGGGGAAGGTTTCCCATCCTTCCCATGCGGGTTGACTGTATCCACCTGCGCCATTCCTGGCCAGGCCTGGGTCGGGCCTGTCCCCCTACGGGCGGACGGGCGGATTGTGAGCGAAAATTAAGGATAATCGAGACATGCCCCAAATATACTGGAAGATACGCGCAAGAAAATAGTCCCCCGACGACATATAAAAACGAACCATCTTTGAATTTTCTATTCCTCCCTAGGGACCGGCCCGACTCGTAAGGCCAGGCACGCAGGTCTGCACCAGGCCCGGCCAGGCTCGGTGGCGGTGGGGCTCGTCGGAGGTCCGAGGCCCGTGCCTCGACGGCGCCGCCGAGGGCGGGGGGGCCCCCCGGCGGAGTGCGGCGGTGCCGGCCGTGGTGGTGACGGCGGGCCGCCCACGAGGGGCGAGCAGGAAGGGGTTCCGTGTCTGCAGGGGCCCCGGGGCACACAGAGGAACAGACACAGGGAGCAGGATTCCCAGGCTTTTCAGGATTCCCAGTCTTTTCCCGTACTTTCTGGGTTTCTGTCTTCCCCCACGCTGCCCACATTTTCCACATCTTCGGGGGAATCGACGATTCATGGTGTCCGTGTGTTTTTTCCCTCCCGAAGGTCAGCGTGGCCGACACAGTTTCTGACTTTGGCCCGCACGCACGCCAAGTCGATGAGGACCTCGGGCTCCACTCGGCGGCGAGCGAGGGGGGGAGGTGAGCAAGAGAAGGCCTTCTCAGAAGGCGCCTGGGCTTCTCAGAAGCGCTCTCGCCTTCCGAGAAGCTTCCTGCGTCTGCGGGGAAGGCCTCGAACACTTCTCAGAGGGCCGGGGGACTTCCAAGCCTTCTGAGAAGGCCCGCCCCCTCTCACTCCCCCCGGGCTCGCCGCCAAGCCACAAGCACAGATTTACAGCGCAGCGCCTGTACTTTCAGGCTCTGCCGTTGGCCCGAGTACACATACAGTGGAGGCCCGACCACAAGAAACCTCCTACAAGAAACCAAACCCTGAGGTACCAGGACGTCCATGGTTTTGGTGTGGGAACGTCGCGCTTCCCGTCGCAAAACCATCGACACCCAAGACACCCGGGGCACCCTGGAGGCAAGCAGGGTGTCTCTTGGCATGGGCCTCCACTGCACCGCCGCCACCGAGGGTGGCGGCCACCCCCCCTCGGTGGAGGAGGCCCCCGATCTCGGCGGCGGTGCCAGCGTAGGGGCCTCCGACGGCCCCGACATCCGACGTCGTGAAAAATCACGCCCTTCACGCTGGGCCATTCGAGCCAGGACAGCCACTGGGGGGTGGAGGGGCGGGGCGGGGCCCCAACTGGCATGGAGGACAGGGAACGCGCCCCAGATCCCAGGGGCTTCTTTCCCCCAGACCAGTTCTTCCTCACGAGCCGAGTCGTTGTCTTCTGACGGCCCATGGGTTCCGGGAATAGGCCACGAGAGCCCGAGAACGGCGGACTCCCCCAGGCCCCCTCCCACTCAGGACCCCGTAGCTCCTGGTGGCACAGACGGGGCGAAAAGGCCCGCCTTGATTTTCACACGACGCGCCAGATGCCAGGGTAAGAGGAGGAGGAGGAGGAGGGGGAGGGGAGGGAGCGCCCAGTGGAGGTGCCCAACTCAGGCTTGGCCGTTCTGCTCGGCCCTCGGCCCTCTTCCAGGACTTGCGCGGAGAGGGGCACGAAGTCCAACCATATCCATCCTGGGGCGCGCACGCACACGCAAACACGCATACACACAACCACGCACGCACTCTCACGCACACTCACGCACGCACGCACGCACGCACGCACGCACACACGCGCACGCGCACGCGCACGCGCACGCACACGCACACGCACACGCACACGCACACGCACACGCACACGCACACGCACGCACACACACACGCACACACACACACACACACGCGCACACACACAGACACACACACACAGACACACACGCACGCACGCACGCACACACAGACAAACACAGACACACACAGACACACACAGACACACACACACAGACACACACAGACACACACACAGACACACACACAGACACACACAGACACACACACACACACAGACACACACACACAGACACACAGACACACGCACATACAGACGCTCTCTCTCTCTCTCTCACACATGGTCCTACTCCTCGTTCCTACTGGCCTTCTGTCACGCTCCCTTTCCTCCTCCTCCTCCTCCTCCTCCTGCTGATCCCCCCCTCATTGCTCCTGCGTCCTTCCTCCTCCTCCTCCTCCTCCACTTCCTGATTCCTGATTGCTCAATCAACTGATTCCCCCTGCCTGACGCTTTCCTCCCCCTCCTCTGGCATGCTCCATTTCTCCTCCGACCCTCCTGGGATGCAGCACGTGCACCGTGCGACAGCCGTCTCGTCTCGTTGTTGTCTGCCAGCTTGAACGTAGTGGGCCTCCAGGAAGGACAATGAGGAGGCGAAGAGCGAGGATGAGAATGAGGAGCGATGGTAAGAAGAGGAGGAGGGGGTTAAAAAGGAGGAAAGACGGAACGATGAGGACGACTCTGAAGCGAGCAAGAGGGGGGCATGGTTAGTGTGTGTGTGTGTATGTGTGTGTGTGCGCGTGCGTGTGGGTGGGGTGGGGGCAAGTGGCAATCTTCTAAGAAAATCACTCCGCAACTTCAAACGTGCGAGAAACACTACCTTTCTTTCCTATTCCCAAAACGATGCAATATGTCCCCTTTTGATAGCCGGCTCAGGGGCGAGAAACCGTGTGAGATCCCTCATTCAAACCAATCGCTGACGCATCTTCGAATACTATCCAGTGCCCTGTTTGGACGGCTTCCACAATAGTTGCTGCTGTGAACCACCTCAGGCAAACTTGGCCCGACCGCAAAACAACGAATGATACGTGCAGGTCCTTAATTATTGGAAAAAACCAGGTCGGGCAAGAACGGGAAACGACGATTTTGGCCTATGGGATCGTATTAGGAAAGAAAGACAGGATGACGGCGACGACACGGCGGCGGATGTCGAGGACGACAGTGTGGATGACGGGGAGATCAGCGAGGGAAGCAGGAGGACACTGAGTAGGACAAACAAACGCGAGGACGAGGAGGAGGAGGAGGAGGAGGAGGAGGAGGAGGAGGAGGAGAAAAACAAAAAGGACCACGACGACGAAGGAGGACGGTAAGGGACCCGACGAAAAGGACGTCGAAGATGGGGGGAATCCTTGCGATCATTCGAGATACCCAGGATGCTGTTGGGACATCCTGGGGGCCTCTCGGGGTCCTCTCGGGAGCTACTGCTGGGGTTCTTGTTGGGCTGCCTGGGCGTGGCTTGGGATTCTTTGGGGTCTCTCCCAGGCCGTCTTGGCGCCATCTTGGGGGTCCTGGGCCGTCTGGGGGCCGCCTGGGGGCTCTCTTGGGGGCCTTTTGGGGCCGTCAGTGGGTCTTCCGGGGGGGCATTCTGGAGCTCGTTTGGGCCATGGTGGGCCCCCCCAAGAGCGATTCCAAGACGGCGTTGGCTCAGAGACCCGTCTGAAGCCATTTGTGTCCGATGCCCCGGGCGACACGGCCATCTTTCAGAAACCTGGCCGGGGGCAAGAACGGGAAGCGTCGCACTCGTCCGCGAATCTTGTCAGAGAATCGGAAGAAACGCACGAACGACCAACATAACTGCTGTCGGTTCATTGCGTTGGTTTGCCGTGCTCCTGTGGTCTACCGTGCTCCTGTGGTCTGGCGTGCTGGTCTGCCATGCTGCCGTGATCTGCCGTGCTGGTCTGTCGTGCTCCTGTGGCCTGCCGTGCTGGTCTGCCATGTTCCTGTTGCTTGCCCCATGTTCTTGTGGTTTGCTGGGCTGCTGTGGACTGCCGTGCTGGTCTGCCGTGCTGATGTGGTCTGCTGTGCTGGCCTGCCGTCCTGTTGTGGTCTGCCGTTCTGCCTGGAGAAAAAAAGAAAGAAAGGCGGGCCCCTGTGGGCCGCGCCCCAGGTGCGGTCTGCCGTGCTGGCCTGCCGTGCTGCTGTGATCTGCCACGCTGAAATGGAACGGGATGGAATACGGCGAACGAGATAGAGAGAGAGAGAGAGCGAGAGAGAAAGAGAGGGAGCGAGAGCGAGCGAGATAGAGCACGTTAGCTTTCCAAGCCGCACCTCTCTTTGGGGTCAGCGCCTTGCTGCGCTCCCCAGGGCCTTCGGGGGCAGCCCGCCTGCCTTGAGGGTCTGCGCCCTCGTCACCTTCCGGGCCCATGGTGGCCACCCGAAGCCTTGCACGAAGGCAACAGGTTGATCCCCTTCTCGCTCCTCGTGCCCAGCTCAGCCTCCTCCACCTCGGCATTTGCTTCGCACATGATTCTCCTCCGCCCCCCGCCTCTCCCTGACCTCGTCCACGCCCACGTTCTCCTCGTTCTCCCGATCCTCCTCCTCCTCCTCCTCCTCCACCTCCTCCTCCTCCTCCTCGCCCGTCCTACCCTTTCCTCCTCCTGCACCCTCTTCCTCCTCCTCCTCCTCCTCCTCCTCCTGCCCCTTTGCCTACACCTCCGCCGCCTCCACCTCTTCACTGGATCCTCCTCATGCTCCTCTTCCTCACTGGCTTCCCCTCCTCCTCCTGCTCCTCCTCCTGCTCCTGCTCCTGCTCCTGCTCCTGCTCCTGCTCCTGCTCCTCCTCCTGCTCCTCCTCCTCCTCCTCTTCCTGTTCCTCCTCCTCCTCCTCCTCATCCTCCTGTTCCTCCCAGGATATCCCTCTCCTCCTTCCCCTATTCCTCCTCCCTGTTCCTTGCTGTCTCCCTCCCCCTCCCTCAACCTGTTCCTCCTCGCTTGCTCCTCTGCCTACGTACTCCTCCTCCTCCTCCTTCTCCTCCTTCTCCTCCTCCTCCTTCTCCTCCTCCTTCCCTTTCTTTTACTCCTTCTCCTCCTCCTCCTCCTCCTCCTCTTCCTTCTCGTCCTTCTCCTCCTCCACCTTGTATCCCCATGTTCCTTCCCCTCCCTCCACTTCCCTATCCTTCACCTCCGCCTCCCGTTCCTCCCTCCTCCCTGCCCGTGCCCCCACCAGCGAGAGGAGCGCATGTGGGCCTCGACCGACCAGCTGGCGCTTGCCAGCGCCCGCGATAGCGGGGCGGCCAGGCGGCAGCTCACCTCGCCCATGCTTCCCTCTCGTCATCGTCGTCGCCGTCGCCCCCCCTCATCCTTCGCCTCTTCCTCCTCACCTCTCACCCTCTCTCGCAGAATGGCCTCGCGTCAAACATGGCCCCCATCTGCACTCACTCGATCTGCGTACTACTCTCCTCTCAACCCCGAAGGCGTCCAATGGGCCACGCGCTCTCTCCGTACATGCGCGCTTCGCGGAATGGCCACTCCGCGAAGCGCGCATGTACGGAGAGGGCACAGCGAAGGCAACAGCGCTTCCCACTCCCCCTTATGTACTCCTCCTCGATCTTCACCCGCTGCCCTCCCCCCTCCTCTTCTCATCGTCTCCCCCTCTCCTCCTCTCCTCCGTCTCCTCCGTCTCCTCTTCTCCTCCTCCTCCTCCTCCTCCTCACCTCCTTCCCCCTCCTTTCTCATCCTCCCTCAGTATTCCTCTTCCCTCCTCCTCCTCCTCCTCCTCCTCCTCCTCCTCCTCCTCCTCCTCCTCCTCCCTCTTGCCCCCTTGTCCTCATCCTCCCTTCCCTCGGTCCTTCCTCCTCTGATTCCTTCTCCTGCTCCTCCTCCACTCTTTTCCATCCCCCTCCCCCTCCTCATTCATCTCACATCTGCGCCCCTGTCTGCTTCTCCTCCTCCTCAGTCCTCGTCCTCCTCCGCCTCCTCCTCCCTCCGCCTCCTCCGCCTCCTCCTCCTCCTCCTCCTCCTCCTCCGCCCCCCCCGCCCTCCACCTCCTCCTCCTCCTCCTCCTCGTTCTCCTCCTCCTCCTCCTCGTTCTCCTCCTCCTCCTCCTCCTCCTCCTCGCCTCCTCCTCCTACCCCCTCTCCTCCACTCCCCATCTGTCTTCCGTGAGCCTCTCTCTCCTCTCCTCCTGGAGCGCCTCGCCCCTGAGCCTCGGGACCACCGCGTGCGTGAAGTAGCACGAGAACACGACGTAAGCGAGCCCGACGATGTTGAGCGCCACGATGATGGAGTACACCATCCCTTCCTTTCCCGCATCTCCTGGGCCGCCGGATCTCAGAGACTCCCGATCTATCCTCGCCCGAATGTGCCCTCGTCCGGGCCTCGTCTCAGGGATGGGCACCGGCACAGAGGCGCCGCCCGCCGAGCAGGCGGCGGAGAGCCCGCCGTGAGCTGGGGCCGTGGGCCGGGGGGACAATACGCTTGAGGGGAGGGACGACGGAATTCACAGGAAGTTCTGGAGGTCCCAGAAACGGACTTAACACAAAACTTCGGAATTAGAGGAAGGACAACGGAATTAACAGAAAAACAATAATTAACGGAAAGCGGATTTGATGGGTCTGAGCCGTGCCCCCCCCCCCTCCCAGGCGCGCGGAGCGCGCCAGGGGCGGCGCCGCCGGGCGGGCCCAGCGCGGATCCGAGAAACCCGCGCGGAGCGCCAAAAGTATATGTTTATGGCATCTTGTCTTCTTCGACGTTTCCCGAGTCTCCTGAGTCTGGACACAATTCACGCAAGGGTGACGCTCTGCACGTGCCGGCTGCTGGCCCCCCAGCGAGCATCGCGAGGGCGGCGGCGGCGAAGCACAGCGCTGTGGCAAGGGAGATGCCCTGGTAGCTGTTCCAGGCCGCCACGAGGCAGCTGCCGTCGCGGTACTCGTACCAATCCTGCGCTGCCGCCTCCAAGGCCTGGGTGGGGACTGCCGTCCTATCGTGAAAAGCCTAACGACTTCTGCCGTCCTTCGACTCGCGCCAGAGCGGCCGGAATTTGCTCCAACTGTCCCTGAAGGTCCATGGATTTACCTGGATCTCCCCGGATCTACCTGGATTTACCTCGAAGTATCTGCATCTGCTTGGGTTTACCTGCATTTGCCCCCGGATTCAGCTGGCTCGATCCCCACAAAGTCGATGGGTGGAAAGTCGTCGAGCGCTTCGGCATCCTGGGCCACTGCGCGTGCTCGCCGCGGCTCATCGGCACGTCCACGTGCACGCGGCCCAGGGGCAGGTGCGCAGTCACGGCTGGGCCCATGCCGCCAACACGCGCAGCCGAGCGCGCTGTCGCAGACGAGACGCTGCGAGCCCAAATCGCTGTATCCTTGATAACTGGATGGCCACGAGGGCTCATCATCATCATCATCATCATCATCATCATCAGCAGCAGCAGCAGCATCAGCAGCAGCATCAGCATCAACATCATCATCATCATCAACATCATCACCATCACCATCACCATCACCATCACCATCACCATCATCATCATCATCATCAGCATCAGCATCATCATCATCATCATCATCACCATCACCACCGTCATAATCATCATTACCATCATCAACATCATCATCATCACCATTATCATCAACATCATCATCAACAAAGGGAATGGTGGATCATGCTCACAGCCAAATATGATGATGACGGCTCTCGCGAAGCCAGGCCCTCAGGCGAAGAATCTTACAGTCCTTGCTGTCAGGCGTCCGCGTTGCCCAAAGCCGTTCCTCTTTTCCTCCTCCTGCTGCTGCTGCTCCTCATCCTGCCCTGGGGCTTCGGTCAGACGGGGTTTCGTACCGAATGCGTGTTCTCTGAGTAACCTGAACACATTAGTTGTAGATGGGGACAGAAAGGTTTGGCTGTGCCATGGTAGGTCTGAGAGCCAGTACCTGCACACAACCACAAGCCCTTGCCAGGCGCGTACTGTGCCTCGGACTGGTGTGCGGCAAGGTACTGCATTCACAGTGTAGGCTTAGATCAGGCGTGTCATCCTACAGGCAGATGTTGAAGGAGAAATGACAATACTCGAAAATCGTCCTCAGACTATCTTTACTATGTTTGAATATTCCCCCTGTAGAGGGACACGCCCGACTTAGGCGTAGACTGTGGATTCTGTCTCTACACGTCTTGGGGCTCCGACTGTTCGAAACCAACGCACGCGGGATGCAGTGGCGCGTGCAGCATTGTCATGAAGCCGACCGTGGACAATTAACACAGGACGTGTGGACCCACAACGGGACAGCGAGGAGTTGGGCAGGCGCCGAGACGAGAGCGGCACCCGGATGGGCCCGAGCGACCTGCTGGAAAAGACACGCGGACGGCGTAGAAAGCTATGCGTGGGAGTGGCCTGTTGCCAAAGTCTCCCCACGCCCAAGGCGGCCCCGAGAGGCCCCCGAGAGGGCCCCCAGGACTGGCCAACGGAGGGCCCGCAAGACGGACCGAGCGGTCCTCAAAGTTGGCCCCCCGAAGTGCCCCGAGAGCCCCCCGAGCCCCCCTCGGAGCGGCCCGCAGACGGCCTCCTCCGAGGGCGCCCCATGAGCCAACGACGGCCCCGAGAGGCCTCCATTGCGAGGCCAGGAGGCCGCAGGAGGACCCAGGAGGCCAGGAGGGCCTCAGGAGGGCCCCAGGATGCCCCCTGTAAGTCTCCTCCTGCTTCTCGTCTCGGTCTTCCTCCTCATCCCACTCCCGCTGCTCCTCCGCTCCTCCTCTCCAACTTCCTCCCCAAAATGTTGCCCCAAGGTTATCCTCAACGCCTGCGGGAACACGTGCTCTCACAACTTGACAAGACTTTGGCCCAACGCTTTGCCACACAAGTGTTTCGAGAAGAGCAGCGGCGCTGATTCACTGTAGGAGTCTTCGATCCGCCCTGCCCTGTGATTGCTACAAGGGTGCTTGGCGCGCCAAGTTCCACACAATATCCTCTGGACATTCCAGACACAATGTTCCTGGTGCTCTTCTGCCCGATCCGATGGTCACCCAGATTCCCCACAAAGGATGGTGTTTAACGGCTGTTCCGTCGAAGATGGTTCCAAGAGAGCCTCCGAGAGGGCTCTGAGCGCCACAAAGTCGGCCAAAAATGGCCCAAGTGGTTTCACCGATTGAGAAATCTAGCTCCAGGAGGGCCGACTGTGCCTACAAGACGACCCAGCATTGCCTTCAGAGGCCCCCGGGGAGGGCCTCAAGGGCAACACGAACAGTGATTTTCTGCGTTGTCGCCTGCTCGGGCCTCTGTAAGCCCAGACAGGGTCCAACATACAGTCGGGCCGCTGACCCAAGGAACGATGAATAAGGAACGAAGACCCTTTTTTTCCAAATCAATCCATGAAATCCGAAGGAACACCGGGTGGGCTCGCCGCTAAAAAAAACGGAACTCACGCAAACCTAAGGAACGACGGAGCCCTTTTTGAAAAGTAAGTGTTCCTTATTCTGCGGCCCGACTGTAATCCCGATCTTGCCCAAAGACGGCACGAGGAGGCCTCAAAGATGGCCTCCGAAGGCGCCCCTCGCCAGTGCTCCGCGGATGGTCTCCCCCCCCCCCGGCAGGAGGAGCATGCGATCTACTGCTGCAGCCACACGTTCACTCGACGCGCCACGGCACACGCGCTTCCCAGACGCAGAGGGCGGTGGCGCCTCACAGCGGGCGCCCTCGGTAATTATGGAGAGGAGGGCAAGCAGGAGTAATAAAGAGGAGGAGGGACGGAGAGGGCAAGCAGAACGAAAGCTGAAGAGAAGGAGGGATGAAGAGGAAGAGAGATGAAGAGGAGGAAGAGGAGGCGGAGGAGGAGGAGGAGGATGAGGAGTTGAGGTGATGAAGAGGATGAGGGCAAGCAGAGGGAGTAATGAAGAGTAGAAGGGCGGCAGAAGGACGGCAGGAAGATGAGCGCAGGGATGAGAGGGGGCAGGAGGGAAGAGAAACAGGAAGGCGAGGAGGCAAAGGGAGCAGGAGGACGAGGGTAGGACAGGGTGGGGGGGGGATAACGAGGATGCGGCCTGAAAGGAGTATCGCGAGGGGCAGAAAGAAAAAAAAACAGCAGAGGGCGGAGTAGAAGGAGATGGTCAGGAGGACGATATTGACCAGGAGAAGCGGGAGCAGGAGGACAAGAAAACTCATCCAATACAGACGGGAAGAAGAGAAAGGCGACGAAGACGACGATGACGAAGTTGACGACCTCGACACCGACAACGAATGATGTCGACGAGAGACAGCAGGAAACAGAGAGACAGGATCCCGAGCCTTCTGCAATGCTGGCTCGAGAGCTGCCAGGTGCTCTTGCCCCGAAGCCGTGCCCTCGTCCCAGGCGCCTTCCCTGGCGGGGACGACGACGGCAACGACTACGGTGACGACGTCGAAGAGGGGGAGGGAGGAGGGGTGGAGGAATGAGAAAGGAGGAAGAGGGGAACAGTAATGGGGGAGGGAACGAGGGAGGCAGGAAGGAGGGAGGGGGGGGGAACGAGAAGCTGGGTGCACTCGCGCCACACCTGACGTCCTACCCCTCCCTGAATCCCTGTTCGCAAAATTGAATGTCGGGACAATATGTGATACGCACGGTCTTTTCCGACCCCCGACTTTACACACGCAAAGGTATGGCACGCAGTAGCCACCCCTGGGGCGGCACAGCACACATGCGGAAGCAAGTGGCGGTCAACGCCGCGGCCAGAGCACTGTTCCGTTGAACGGGAGCTCCATGGAAATCACTGTGGCACTTGCTGCATGGAGGGTGCGCCGTTTTTACGGATGCATGGCTACGGTCGGCGCTGCGGCGAGAGCACCGCTCCATCGGACATCAACGTAACTGCACACGTGTGAAACCCCCACAGCGGGATCCTCACTCTCACCGCCCCGGGATCACGATCCCCGCTTGACGGCGGCCCCCTGGTGAGCGTGAGATGCGATCGCCGCACCAGCAGGGGCAACACTGCTCAAATGCAACATTAGGTCGGGTGTGTCCCCCTACAGGCGGATTTTGGACGACAAATACAAACAGTCGTACGATATATATATATATATATATAATATATATATATATATATATATATATTTGTAAGGAAAATTTGCCAACAAAAATACTGAAACATCGTTTCCAGACCATTTTTGACTATTATTTTGAACACTCCTCCTGTAGAGGGACGGGCCCGACTCAAGTGCAACAGCGCACCTCCTGATAAACGTGCCCCTTCCTTTGAGCAGGGACCGACCGTCCCGGCATTTCTATAGTCCTACCACGAAGCGTTCTTAGAACCCAAAGATGTTCTAATAACAAAACCAATGTTCTTAGAACATTAACCGGTGTGATAAAACAAGACAGTCCCAACCAGAAAGTGTCTAAGAACATTTCGTGGGAACCACAAAAGGTTCTTAGAACATTGTTTGGTAGGACTATAGGTACGCCAGGACGCGTCGCTACTGCTTGATAGGTCGGGCGTGTCCCCCTACAGGTTGTCAGACTGTTTCTGAATAGTCCTCCTGTAGAGGGACAGGCCCCGCTCAAGCCTACCACGCGCTGCAGATTTACGCAGGCGTGCTGCAGAGCGCGAGTACGACCCTCGTCTGCCGAGGCGACTGTGCAGCCCGGCCGCGGCCCCGCTCCGAGGGAGGGCGGGCTCGGCGGCCCTGGGCCGCCCCCTGCGGACGTGATCAGGGAGGAGGGTGGCCGCAGGCAGGGCGCCGTGAGGAGAAAGCGGGGGGCCCTCGAGTGGAAGGGCGCACTGAGACCGCGTGCGCCATATCTTATCCGAGCATGCACGGCCAACATCTTGCTACCTATATGTATATGTATGTAGATATTATATATACATTATATTTACACACACACACACTCGTCTGCGCCCTGGGCACATATTGGACCCCTCCTTGCGTCAAGCTAGGGTGGACACACCCCTGCTGGGGTCCTGGCGAGATCCCTCCACCCCAACTACAAGTGCGCCAACAGCGTCAAGATACAGTACCGGTATCGACAAGGCAATTGCGCTGGCGACGGTGAAGATCTCCCTGCCACTCACTTTCTCACCCCTCCGCTGTCCCCTCTTCCTGCTGCTACTCTTACTCCTCATCCTCGCCGACCTCCTCCTGTACTCCCCTCCTCATTCTCCTCCTCCTCCTCCTCCTCCTCCTCCCTATCCTCCTCCCTATCCTCCTCCCTATCCTCCTCCCTATCCTCCTCCCTATCCTCCTCCCTATCCTCCTCCTATCGGCCACGGTCCCTCCCTCCTGCATTGCTTCGTCCTGCGACTCGCTATTCCGAAGCTGTCGTCGCAAATCCCTCCCCACGGCCCCATCGCTCCAGCACTATACGTGCACGGCCGAAACGATCATTCCGGACCCATTTTCTGATCGAGGGCAAGCGGGTACTCCGTGACCCACGCCACGCTCACAGCCGTGGAATACGTTGCCTCGCCCGCTGAAGAAAAACAACATGTGCAGCTGCCTTGGGCAGCCGTGACAGCAGGAGAAGGACCTCCTCCCCCTCCTCTTCTTCGTCCTCCTCCTCATCCAAACTCCTCCTCCTCCTCCTTCTCCTCCTCCTCCTCCACCTCCTCCTCCTCTTCAGCCTCCTCCTCCCCCTCCTTCTCTTCCTCCTCCTCCTCCTCCTCCGCCATTATCCTCCTTCTCCTCTTCCTCCTCCCCCTCTTCACCTCCTCCTCCCTCCTCTTCCTCCTCCTCTTCTTCATCATCCTCCTCCTCTTCTTCATCATCCTCCTCCCTCCTCCCTCCTCCCTCCTCCCTCCTCCTCCTCCATCCTCCCTTCTCTCTCCCAGCTCCTTTCCTGGTTAGCGCATTGGGCTATCACACGTCGGCCTGACGTTAACTTCTGCTTCGCAGTCGAGCAGCGGCGCTCTTCCAGGTTTGGGTTTCGAGAGCATGCACCCGCATTCCTGATGGCTGATGGCATCGCTCAAGTACGCGACGCGCCGAGTCCGTGACATCTCAAGCCGTGGCGCCTCAATGATCATTTTT
>CAUYUJ010015505.1:30000-40000 GCA_963575745.1 Prorocentrum cordatum
AGGAAGGGCATGCGAGCTTGCTGCTGGGGCCCCCAGGTGCGGAGGTGTCGCATGTTGCCGCTGCCGCCGCCGCCCGCGTCCATGCATGCGATGAAACTGACGGCATCGATCATAAAACACTCCGATGGCCTTCCACCCAAGGACCCCCCCCCATGCGTCGAAGAGGCGTGACAGCCCTGGCACCCACCAGCGGGGATGCTCTGGTAAGGTTCCTCGAAGCCGTCGTGAGTATTGGTCCCTGGCGTGAACTTCCTTATCAGCATATTGGGTCTACTCTTCTGTAGTGCGATTGGTTGGCAGGCTACACCCGGAACGTCTCGTAACATAGTGGCGCTTCAGCACGTCGTGTGTTGCATTGTCGTTGTACTATGTACTGCCAGTGTGCCGATCGTCACGAGGAGTCTGCATAATGATCCAAATCTGTCCTGAAGCAAGGAGTGCGTAAATAACGTTGAACGTCAGACCCCGGAGAACCGACGGCGAGTTGTCGCAGACTCGTACAGCAGTTCACCAGAGCGCGGGCAACTCAGTTGCGCGACCCTCCTTCGTCGTCCCGCTCTTTCTCGCAATTGTCCCCCCTTGCTCCAGCAAAGTAGTCGCTAGTAACTCGGGACATTCTGCCACCGCCGACGATGTGAGCGTCGGATCCACGGATTGCTTGACATAGTCGCCTGCACCCACAAGCGAATGCAATGGAGGCGAAACGTTTTGATCCTTGTCTCCCTTGGTCTGCCGCGACGCAGTTGCGCTCAGCTCAGGGTCCTGTATCGTCACCGCGGATGTGGGTGCCGTTTCGAGCGACTGCTTGGCATCAGCGGTCACCCCCACTGGCGGGGGTTGTGGCGACGAGGACGCTCCGAGACTGTCGACTATAGTTCGAACCAGCTGGGGCCAGCTCGGGAAAGAAGAGGCGGGGGGCGCCATCCTTCTTGGGCTGGTACTGGTTGTAGTAGTTGTGCTTGTGTTCCTGCGCCAACGATGGCGGCTGGGCTGGGCCAGCCCCGCCCGTCCACGAAGACGCGGCGCCTGCCTCGGCGAGGAGCATCATCAGCATAAGCGTAGAGCGGATTGTTGAACGGGACGTCGTTGATGACGATGTAAAATTACTGCTAGAGGCAAGGCAGCGTGCCACACGGGCCATGGCGGCTGTTGGTGGAGCGAGATGTTCCGCTGCCAACGAGAGTGTAAAAAGGGTGACAAGAGATGTTCCTTTGTCTGCAAAGCGGAAGGTGTATAGCGATGTGAAATGTAAAGCGGGCGCGGGGTCTGACCACGCTTGAGCCACACGCCCATGGCCCAGCCCTGCTCCCTGTTATGCTACAAGCATGCGGACCCCCCTTCTACCCAATAGCCTACCGTTCGAGTGGCAAGGGGACGAAGAGGAGGGGGGGGGGGAGAAGGAGAAGGAGGAGGAGGAGGAGGAGGGAGGAGGAGGGAGGAAGAGGAGGAGTAGGAAAAGGAGGACGAGGAGGAGGAGGAGGAGGAGGAAAAGGAGGAGGAGGAGGAGGAGGGGAGGAAGAGGAGGGGACGAGGACGCCACAGAGCACGCAGATCATTCAAAGACGCACGCGCGAACTCAGCGCGAAAGCCTCGCTCGCGCGTCGTCGACCCCGAGGTACTCCACAATACCCCGTTCTCTCTTTCCCCCCTTCGACACCTACTGTGAGGATCATCAGTGGGGTCGATTCGCACATGATCGGGCGGGGGTGAGAGTAGGCTAGCAGGACCCCACCCTTTCCTCCTCCTCCTCCTCCTCCTCCTCCTCCTCCTCCTCCTCCTCTATCATGGGTCGTGTCGTCGTTCCCCTTTTGTGCATTGCTCTCGCATTCTTCTCTCTGTGCATGCGTCCACCGTGGCATCGTACTCACCGGGAGTTCGAAAATAACAAGCGAATCGTGCGGAGGCGGAGGAAGAGGAGGGTAAAGCAAGCGGCAGGAGGCAGGAGGAGAAGCCATACCAATGAAGAAAGAACAAGATGCGGTGGGGCATGCTGCCTTCTTCCGCACAGCTCCCTGCTCCTCATCCCCGCTCTCCCGCTGCTCTCCCTCCCTGCCTGCCCGCTTAACTGCCGCGAGCAGGCCTTCGTCGGGCCCCGGAGGCCCCCCAGAAGGGCAACGCAAATGTACATGCGCCCTGGTTCTCTATTCTACGGCAGACGCCCAACCCAGTCTGTTGCTCGATCCTCGATCCTCGATCCTAGAACTTCGACTGTCGAACCGCGAACTGCAGAGGAGGAGGAGGAGGAGGAGGAGGAGGAGGAGGAGGAGGAGGTTACTCGATCCTCGATCCTAGAGCCTCAACCGTCGAGCCCGCGAACTGCAGTCCTTCGCAGCCTGCTGCGCCTGGCGCGCCACGTGCAGCGCCGCAGTGGCCTCGCCGCAACTTGTGCTGGCGGCCTCGAGGGCGGCCTCGGCGCGAAGCGCCGCCGGAGCCTTCTCTTCCTCCTGGGCCTCTGCCCCCGCCTCCGCCCCCCCCCCTGCCCTGGAGAGGGAGGGGGGAGGGGGAGGGGGAGGGGGAGGGGGAGGAGGGGGAGGAGGAGGAGGAGGAGGAGGAGGGAGGAGGAGGAGGAGGAGGGGGGAGGAGGAGGAGGAGGAGGAGGAGGAGGAGGAGGAGGAGGAGGAGGAGGAGGAGGTGGAGGTGGAGGAGGAGTTGGAGGCCCTCTACCTGCCCTGGATGAAGTTAGCAAGGGGGGAGGCCGAGGATCGGCGCCCTCGGACGGTTATTGCGCACCTTCGGGCTTCCGGAGCAGATGCCTCTCGGGTGATTGCCTCCGCCGCCCTTTCTTTAGGCTGGGCATGGCCCCCGACAGGCGGATTTTAGACGAACGATAAAAATTATGCTACCGAGGAACCCCACATACTTATTTCAGATCCTGCGTGGTCTTATCATGTTGCACCAAGCACAGCCTCCTGGCATTGTCGTTCGCCTCTGTGGCGTCGGGGATCTGCAACGCCTACCACACTTTGCGAGCCCGCAACGGATAGGGGGGACCAGCCCCAGCGCACCCCCTGTGGTGTCGAGAACGTGCAACGCCTGCCACAATTTGCGAGCCCGAAGCGGATATGTTGGACCACCCCCTGCGCACCCCCTTGTGGTGTCGAGAAGGTGCAACGCCCGCCACACTTTGCGAGCCCGCGCCGCATAAGGGCACCACCCCCTGCGCCCCCCTTTTGGTGTCGAGAAAATGCAACACCTGCCACACTCTGCGAGCCCGAAACTGATGGGGAACCACCCCCTGCGCACCCCCTCTGGTGTCGAGAATCTGCCGTGCCTGCTGTGCCCTGGACGACCGTCACGGATAGCGGCCGCGGCGAGAGACCACCCCCTGCGCACCCCCTCTGGTTTCGAGAATGTGCCATGCCTGCTGTGCCCTGGACGACCGTCACGGATAGCGGCCGCGGTGAGAGACCACCCCCTGCGCACCCCCTATGGCGTCGAGGCGTGCGCCACCCCCTGTGGTGTCGAGAACCTGCCATGCCTGCCTGTGGACGACCGTCACGGATAGCTCGAGCCCTGCGCACCCCCTCGGTGTCGAGAATATGACCACGACCGCGGATAGCGGCCGCGGTGAGAGACACCCCTGCGCACCCCCTATGGTGTCGAGAATATGCCATGCCTGCTGTGCCCTGGACGACCGTCACGGATAGCGGCCGCGGTGAGAGACCACCCCCTGCGCACCCCCTATGGTGTCGAGAATATGCCATGCCTGCTGTGCCCTGGACGACCGTCACGGATAGCGGCCGCGGTGAGAGACCACCCCCTGCGCACCCCCTATGGTGTCGAGAATATGCCATGCCTGCTGTGCCCTGGACGACCGTCACGGATAGCGGCCGCGGTGAGAGACCACCCCCTGCGCACCCCCTATGGTGTCGAGAATATGCCATGCCTGCTGTGCCCTGGACGACCGGCACGGATAGCGGCCGCGGTTTGGGGGGGGGGGGGGGGAAAAAAAAAAATAGACCACCCCCTGCGCACCCCCTATGGTGTCGAGAATATGCCATGCCTGCTGTGCCCTGGACGACCGGCACGGATAGCGGGCGCGGTGAGAGACCACCCCCTGCGCACCCCTTCTGGTGTCGAGAATATGCCATGCCTGCTCTGCCCTGGACGACCGTCACGGATAGCGGCCGCGGTGATAGACCACCCCCTGCGCACCCCCTCTGGTGTCGAGAATATGCCATGCCTGCTGTGCCCTGGACGACCGTCACGGATAGCGGCCGCGGTGAGAGACAACCCCCTGCGCACCCCCTCTGGTGTCGAGAATATGCCATGCCTGCTGTGCCCTGGACGACCGGCACGGATAGCGGCCGCGGTGAGAGACCACCCCCTGCGCACCCCCTATGGTGTCGAGAATATGCCATGCCTGCTGTGCCCTGGACGACCGGCACGGATAGCGGCCGCGGTGAGAGACCACCCCCTGCGCACCCCCTCTGGTGTCGAGAATGTGCCATGCCTGCTGTGCCCTGGACGACCGGCACGAACAGCGGCCGCGGTGAGAGACCACCCCCTGCGCACCCCCTATGGTGTCGAGAATATGCCATGCCTGCTGCGCCCTGGACGACCGGCACGGATAGCGGCCGCGGTGAGAGACCACCCCCTGCGCACCCCCTCTGGTGTCGAGAATATGCCATGCCTGCTGTGCCCTGGACGACCGGCACGGATAGCGGCCGCGGTGAGAGACCACCCCCTGCGCACCCCCTATGGTGTCGAGAATATGCCATGCCTGCTGTGCCCTGGACGACCGGCACGGATAGCGGCCGCGGTGAGAGACCACCCCCTGCGCACCCCCTATGGTGTCGAGAATATGCCATGCCTGCTGTGCCCTGGACGACCGGCACGGATAGCGGCCGCGGTGAGAGACCACCCCCTGCGCACCCCCTATGTGTCGAGAATATGCCATGCCTGCTGTGCCCCTGGCGACCGGCACGGATAGCGGCCGCGGTGAGAGACCACCCCCTGCGCACCCCCTATGGTGTCGAGCAAGTGCCACGCCTGCCACGCCCTGCGACCCTGGGGCGGACAGAGACCGCGGTGAGGGACCACTCCCTGCACACCCCCTATGGTGTCGAGCAAGTGCCACGCCTGCCACGCCCTGCGACCCTGGGGCGGATAGAGACCGCGGTGATGTGGTGTGGTGTGGTGTGGTGTGATGTGATGTGCGTGTGTCTCCTGATGTGATGTGATGTGACGGATGGTGTGGTGTGGTGTGGTGTGGTGTGGTGTGGTGTGGTGTGGTGTGGTGTGGTGTGGTGTGGTGTGGTGTGGTGGTGTGTGGTGTGGTGTGGCGTGGTGTGGTGTGGTGCGATGTGGTGTGGTGTGGTGTAGTGTGTGTACGAGCGAGAAAGAGGAGGTGAGGTGAACGCGGGTGTGACGCGGGTGGAGAGAAAATCAGAACCCCACTTAGAGTGTGGGGAAATAGCACCCAATACCCCAAAAAAGTCAAAATAAGCAAAAATCGTCCCCGTATTATTTGTTTGACTATTTTGGAAGATTACCCCTGTAAAGGGACAGGCTCGACTTAACCCTTTCTTCCCATTATTCCGCTGCCCGCCTGGGTGGGCACGAGTTTGGCCAGCGACCCGGCTTTTTTTTTTAAATATATATATATATATATATATACATACACACAAGACTGCAGTGGTGCTTCGCGCCATGCACCTTGGACCTTGAAGTTTGGTATGCCGGCGGACTACCAGGAAGGTCAAGCCGACAATTTAGCGATGACTCCTTGTTGCCTTTTTCCGGCATCGCAGCTATAATAATGTTATGCGTTATCCTTCCTCCATGCTTCTTTTTCCTCATTTTCGCCATGCCCTGCGCAGTCTCCCCATCCTCCTCAGCTCTTTTTGCGGAGGCTCCTCCTTGGAGAGCCTCTGAGGGCCTCACAAACATTGTTTCAGAAGGCCTTCTGGAGGCCTCCTGGGCGTGTTCTGGGGGCCTCGGGGGGCTTCCTCGGGCCACCCTGCCTCCAACCGCGGTCTCCCTGAACGGCCGGGTCACGATTTGGAATGCTTCGGAGGGCGTCTTGGGGCCATCTTGGGCCGCCACAGGGGCTCTCTGAGCGCCATCTTGGACCCCTGTTGTGCCGTTTTGGGGCTCTCTTGGCCTGCCTGGAAGCCTTTTCGGATGGTTGTGAGGCGTTTTGGGAGCCTCCCAGGCGGCTTCGGACGCCCAGAAGACCGCCGTCCTGGAGCGTTGGGAAGCCGAAAAGAGGAGAACCCGACAATTCACCAGAAACCAACAACAATCAATGCTTTTTACCTCTTGGGGCCTTCTTGGGAGTGCTCTTGGAGGCCTCTTGGGACGATTCGGGGCGATCTTTGGGGGTATGACGGCTTCTTGGGGGTCGTCGTGGACCGTATTGGGGCTCTCTGGGGTCGTTTCGGGAGCGCGCCACGCCCTGCGAGGCCCGGGGTGCCGCTTCGAGGCCCGTCCGGAGGGTCCCAAAGCCCCAAATCCTGGGAGTCTGGTGGGGGGGGGGTCCCCCGCCCGGGCTTATGAAAATATAGGAAGTGGGATATATCTATATCTATATCTATATCTATATCTATATCTATATCTATATCTATATCTATATATATATATCTCTTTGTATACACATACAGGTGCTCGGCCACACGCGTGCCGAGACCGTATCACCGATCACTCGCTGACTGTGAGTTCTGAATCCTGTTTTCTCTTGTGAGGCCCGCGTGGCTCTCCCTCTGCGGGGTCAACTCTGCGGAGGTCCCGGTCCTGGAATTAAAAAGGTAAATCCCCACCTTCAACATTGGACTTCCCGAACTTCAGACTGTGAAAGACCAAAAGTGGAGTTGCCAAACCCCTGAATGAAATGGCACTGTACCAAGCAGAGAAGTTCAAGATTGAGGTTTTGGTCCAATATTGGGGGTCGGAACTTCAATGCTGGACCAAACTTTCAATACTGGGTTGCTGTTTCAATTCTGGGGTTGGAGGTATAATCTTGACCTTTCGCCTGGTCGGTGAAATCGTCACCTCGGGACATATTGCGAGGATGCCTGGAGCGGGTGCCTCATCCCTCAGCCAACTGTGAGGATATCTCGAGGGGGGCCTTGTTCCTGATCAAAGAATCGATTTTCTTGAGAGGGACCTTCGTTTCCAGGCAGACCGTGAGGGCATCTCGAACGGGAGCCTGTTCAAACCCACTCCTGGCACTCCACTCGTGTGCCTCATCCTCCCCCCTCCTTCTCTGCGGTCTCCTCGCCGAGCTCGTCTCCGGTAGGCTGCTGCTGCTGCTGGTCCTCCTCCTCCTCCTCCTCCTCCTCCTCCTCCTCCTCATCCTGCTGCTCTCTTGGTGCAGATTTGCATGAAAATCCATGCCCGTCCAAAACAATCACCAAATGCCTCGGATGACTGTTTGGGGGCGGGCTCCTGTTCCAGGTGAAAGCCTCCGCCTTTCCTCCCCCTCCTCCTCTTCCTCCTCCTCCTCCTCCTCGTCATCATCTGGGACCTCCTAGACCTCATCTTCTCCTCGTCCTCCTCGTCCATCTCCTCCTTCTCCTTCTCCTGCTCCTCCTCCTCCTCGTGTTCCTCCTCCTCCTCCACCTCCTCCTCCTGCTGTTGCTGCTGCATATTGACATACAAATCCAGGCCCGCTCGAAACAGTCACCAAGTGCCTCGGATGACTGCTTCGGGGCGGTATCCTGCTCCAGGTGACGGCCTCCTCCTTCTCTTCCCCCTCCTCCTCGTCCTCCCTCCCTCCCTCCCTCCCTCCCTCCCTCCTTCCCTCCCTCCCTCCCTCCCTCCCTCCCTCTCCTCCTCCTCCTCCTCCTCCTCCTCCTCCTCCTCCTCCCTCCTCCGTTTCCTCCTCCCTCCTCCTCCTCCGACCCTGGCCTCGACGTGGCCAGGAATTCGAGATGCCAGCGATGGCGACGAGGAGCCCCGACCGAAAGCAAGACAACGGTCATGCGAGAAGGAGGAGGATGTGTAGGTAGGAAGCCGAACTCTATACACCGACGCTTTTTCCTTCCCTGCACTGAAACTCGCACAGGAAAGCGGATCTCGACGCCGTCCCTGACCCCCGAAAAGTCCAGGGAGATGAAGAGGATGAGTAGGAGAGTGAAGGTCGTAGCGAGAACAAGGGCGCGGGCGGTCTTCCATCCTTCTCCTCTCCCACCCTCGGCCTCCTCCTCCTCCGCCTCCTTCTCCTCCACATCTTCCTGAAACTGTGTAGGAGGATGAAGGTCGTAGCGAGAACGAGGGCGCGGGCGGTCTTCCATCCTCCTCCTCTCCCACCCTCGCCCTCCTCCTCCGCCTCCTGCTCCTCATCCTCCTCAAACTGCCTACAGCGCGCAATACCTCAAATCAGAGTCATATTTCAGTATCCCGCCCACCCGATCCCCCGACAACTTGCCCGTCAAACTTCGTTCGCCCGACCCGCCTGGTCCGTTAGATCAACCGCGTGCTCCACCGAGAGCTGCTGAACTGCGTCATACTTTAACGCCCCGCCCGCGCAACCCAGCGCTCGCCCGACCCGACCGGCACCTTAGGGCAAGCGCGTTCTTTCTCGAGAGCTGCGTCGTACTTCAATGCTCCGCCCGCCCAGCCTGGCGCTCGCCTGACCCGACCAGTCCGTCAATCAGAATAAACGCGTGCTACCTCGAGAACCGCGTCATACATGAATGCCCCGCCCGACCGACCCGGCGCTCGCCATGCAAGCGCGTGCTACCTCGAGCGCTGCAGCATGCTTTAATGCCCCGCCCGACCCGTCGCTCGCCCCACCCGAGCGGTCCGCTAGGGCAAGCGCGTGTTACCTTGAGAGCTGCGTCACACTTTTTCGTCCCGCCCGATCGACCTGGCGCTCGCCCGACCCGACTGGTCCATTAGGGCAAGACCGTGCTAGCTGGAGAACTTCTCTTACTTTCAACTCCGGCCCGCCCGACCCGGCGCTCGCCCGACCCGACCGGTCCATTAGGGCAAGCGCGTGCTAGCTGGAGAACTTCTCTTTCTTTCAACCCCGGCCCGCCCGACCCGGCGCTCGCCCGACCCGACCGGTCCGCTAGGGCAAGCGCATGTTCCCTCGAGAGCTGCGTCACAACTGAATGTCCCGCCCGCCCCGCCCGCCGCCACCCCCCCCTCTCGCCCGCCCGTTGGGGATCCGCCCGCCGACCGACGCGCCCGCCCGTCAGGGCCCGCCCGCCTGACCCGACCCGCCCATCAGGGCGAGCGCGTGCCACCTCGAGTTTGCGTTATTATTTACAATCCATCCCGGCCCGATACCCGCCGACCCGGCAACAAGGAAGCGGCCCGCGCCGCCCGACCCGCCCGCCCGTCAGGGTCTGCGTGTGCTGTGCCGATGTCGCGTCATACGTTCATGTGTCGCCCGCCCGATCCGCCCGCTCCCCCCCGCTGGATGCCCTGCCCGTACGGCCTGTCAGAAGAGTTCCGCCCGCCCTGCTGGCTGGAGCACGTGCTCGGATGCCTCGAACATTCCTTTGGTGTCCTGGCCGCCCGACACGCCCGCTGCACTGCCCAGCGCACTCGGCCGACCAGTGTGAGTGCGCTTGGAGGAGGAGGAGGAGGAGGAGGAGGAGGAGGAGGAGGGGGGAGGAGGGGGGAGGAGGATGAGGAGCACATGTTTTTTTTACGTCCCGCCCGACCGATCCGCCCTCTGGAGCGCCCCGCTCACACGGCCTGCCAGACGGGCTCCGCCCCTCGCTGACTCTCGGGTGTGCTCTGACGTCGCGCCCGCCTCCTCCGGTCTCTCGTCCCCGCCCTCCCCCCGTTGCTGCACTGACCCGGCCCACGACCCACGGAAGCATTCAGGGGCGGGCGCTTTTTTCAAGCGACTGGCTTCTCCTCATCCTTCTCCTCCTCCTGGACTTTTCTTCCTCCCCTCCTCTACATCCTCCTCCTCCGCCTCCTCCTCCTCCACCTGTTCCTCCTCCTCCTCCTCCACCTCCTCCTCCTCCTCCTCATCCTCCTATGTTTCCTCCGACTCCTTCTCCTCATCTTCCTTCTCCTCCTCCTCCTCCTGCTCATC
>CAUYUJ010015505.1:45000-82500 GCA_963575745.1 Prorocentrum cordatum
ATGAGGATGCGGGAGGGACTGAGGGGGAGAACGGGGAGGCGAGGCAAAGGAGGAGGAGGAGGAGGAGGAGGAGGGGGAGGAGGAGGAGGAGGAGAAGGAGGAAGAGGAGGATAGAAGAAGGAGAAGGAGGATAATGACGATGAGGAAGAGGGGAGCAGCATGCAGGAGAAAGCGAAAGTGGAGGATGTGGGGGAGGAGGGAAGGAGGAAGGTTCTTGCCTCGGGCACCTGGTGCTGCAGGCGGGCGCGACGAGGAGCGCGAGTGGTGGGCGAAGACCTTTTCTTCTCCCTCATCACAATCGACATATCGACACCCTCCTCGTCCCCTTCCTCCTAGCCGCTCCGCTTCCTTACTGTCCGCATCCTTCCCCTCCCATTGTACTCTACTCCTGTTCCTCGTCCTCCGCCTCCCACTCCTCCCGCCTCCTTTTCCTTCCCCCGCTCCCCCTCGCCCGTATCATGCTGGAGGGGGGCGGCGGAGCACGCCTTCCCTGACCCCCCCAGAATGTTTCTAGGATGGGCAGCAGTTTTTTCCGCAAAGGGGAACTGGGTGGACGAGGGGGAGGAGGGATGCAAGAGTGCACGGAGGGAGCGGGGGGAGGGGACGGGTGAAAAGCGAGGGGTTTGTCATAAGGGAAAAGGCTCGTTTCCCCAAGCACGGGAATGGTTCTCCGTGTGAACTTCTAGATGCGTACGGCCTTCAGAAGATTCTGGCGGAAAGGTTGCCTCTCCGGGCGAGACCCCATTCGGGATCCTTCGGCTTCTGTCGTGCTTCAGTTCCGCAGACCGAAGCGCGCTCCTCGCAAGGCGCAGCAGTGGATTTCGCATCACTCTAGCCTCGCTTGCCTGGGGAAACATCTATTCGTCAAACCCTTGTTTGCTGTAACGGGCCAGTAGTCGTAGTAGCAGTAACAGCAGCAGCAGCAGCAGGAGTAGTAGTAGTAGTCGTAGTCGTAGTAGTAGTAGTAGTAGTAGTAGTAGTAGTAGTAGTAGTAGTAGTAGTAGTAGTAGTAGTAGTAGTAGTAGTAGTAGTAGTAGTAGTAGTAGTAGTAGTAGTAGTAGTAGTAGTAGTAGTAGTAGTAGTAGTAGTAGTAGTAGTAGTAGTAGTAGTAGTAGTAGTAGTAGTAGTAGTAGTAGTAGTAGTAGTAGTAGTAGTCGTAGTAGTAATAGTAGTAGTAATAGTAGTAGTAGTAGTAGTAGTAAGTAGTAGTAGTAGCGGTAGTAGTAGTAGTTAGTAGTAGTAGTAGTAGTGGTAGTAAGAGTAGTCGTAGTAGTAGTAGTATAGTAGTAGTAGTAGTAGTAGTAGTAGTAGTAGTAGTAGTAGTAGTTAGTAGTAGTAGTAGTAGTAGTAGTAGTAGTAGTAGTAGTAGTAGAAGTAGTCGCAGTAGTAGTAGTAGTGGTGGTAGTAGTAGTAGTAGTAGTAGGGGTAGTAACAGTAGTAGTAGTAGTAGTAGCAGTAGTAGTAATACTAGCAGTAGTAATCGTAGTCGTAGTAGTAGTAGTAGTAGTAGTCGTAGTAGTCGTAGTAGTAGTAGTAGTAGTAGTAATAGTAGCAGTAGTAGCCGTAAGCGTAACAGAAGTAGCAATCGTCGCCGTCGCAGACGTAGTACTAGTAGTGGTGGTACCAGTAGTAGTAGTAGTAGTAGCAGTAGTAGTAGTAGTAGAAGTAGTAGTAGTAGTAACAGTAGTAGTAGTAGTAGTAGTAGTAGTAGTAGTAGTAGTAGTCGCCGTAGTAGTAGTAGTCGTAGTAGTAGTAGTAGTAGTATTAGTAGTAGTAGTAGTAGCAGTAGTAGTAGTAGTAGTGGTAATAGTAGTAGTAGAAGTACTAGTAATAATCGTAGTGGTAGAAGTAGTCGTGCAAGTAGTAGTAGTAGTCGTAGTCGTAGCGGGAGTATTCGTAGCCGCCGCAATCGTAATAGTAGTGGTGCACGTAGTCGTAGTAGTCGTGCTAGTAGTAGTAGCAGTAGTAGTAGTAGTAGTAGTAGTAGTAGTAGTAGTAGTTATGACAATGGCCGTAGTCGTAGTAGTAGTCGTAGTAGTATTAGTAGTAGTAGTAGTAGTAGTAGTAGAAGTATCAGTAATGGTAGTACTAGCAACACTAGTACTAATAGTCGTAGTAGTTGTCGTAGTGGTAGTAGTGGCAGTACTAGGCGTAGTAGTAATACGAGTAGTAGTAGTCGTAATGGTAGTAGTCGCGGTCGCAGTAGGACTAACAATGTGGTAGTAGTCGTAGACGTATTAATAGTAGTAGTCGTCGTAGTAGTAATAGTGATAGTAAATGTAGAAACAACAGACGCCGTAGTCGAAGCAGTCGTAGCAGGACTAGTCGTAGTTGTAGTAATAGTAGTAGTGGTAGTCGTAGTAGTAGTAGCCCCAGTAATAGAAGTAACAATTGTAATACGGGCAGTCCCCATAATAACAGTTGTGGTCGTAGTCGAAGTACTACGAATCGTATTCGTAGTAGTCCATGTAGTCCTCGTCGTAGTAGTAGTAGTAGTGGCCGTAGTGGTGGTCGTGGTAGTAGTAGTAGTAGTGGTAGTAGTAGTACTAATAGTAGTAGTAGTAGTAGTAGTAGTAGTAGTAGTAGTAGTAGTAGTAATAGTAGTAGTAGTAGTAGTAGTAGTAGTAGCCGTAGGAGTAGTAGTAGTGATAGTCGGCGTAGTCGGCGCATTCGTACGGCTGGTAGTAATAGGAGTAGTAGGGGTAGTAGTAGTGGTAGTAGTGGTAGTAGTAGTAGTAGTAGTAGTAGTAGTAGTAGTAATAGTCGTAGTAGTAGTAGTAGTAGTAGTAATAGTAGTATTAGTACTAGTAGTAGTCGTAGTAGTTTCCTTAGTCGTAGTGATCATATTCGTAATAATGGTATCAGTAGTCGTAGAAGTAGTAGTAGCAGTAGTAGCCGCCGTAATAGTGGAAATAATTGTAGTCGTAGTAGTAGTAGTCGTAGTAGTAGTAGTAGTAGTAGTAGGAGTAGTAGTAGTAGTAGTAGTAGCAGTAGTTGTCGTAGTAGTAGTAGTCGTCGTGAAAGCAGTAACACTAAATAGTTGTACACGTAGTCGCAGTAGTTGCAGTAATCGTCGCGTTACTAGCGATAGTAATGGTAATCGTGGGCGTAGTAATAATCGAACGAATAGTAGGACTACTGGCGGTACTGATAATAATTGACAGCAACAACAGGAAGAGTAGGACCGGTTGTAGAAATATAATTCGCTTTGGAAATAATGCAAATGACAGTTGCCGTGGGAATGGTAGTAGTAGTAGTAGTAGTAGCAGTGGTCGCCGTAGTAGTAGTAGTAGTACTAGTAGTAGTAGTAGTAGTAGTAGTAGTAGTAGTAGTAGTAGTAGTAGTAGTAATGGCGGCAGCATTCGTAATAGTAGTCGTCGTAATGGTAGCAGTAGAAGTAGAAGTAGCAGTGGTACTGGTAGTACTTGACACCAGCAGCTGGTAGAGTAAAACTAGAAGCAGGAGCAATCATGACAATAGTCGTCGTCATGGTCGGCGTAGTAATAAAAGCAGTCGTAGTAGACTTAGCATTCACAGGATGAGTAGTGCTAGCAAACAAAAAGGTGACAATAGATGCCGTCGGCGTGAAAGCGGGAAGAAGCGTAGTAGTAGCAGTCGCAGTAGTAGTAGTAGTAGCAGTAGTAGTAGTAGTAGTAGTACTACTAGTAGTAGCAGTTGTCGTAGTAGTGGTAGTAGTAGTAGTAGTAGTCGTCGTAGTAGTCGTAGTAGTAGTAGTAGTAGTAGTAGTAGTAGTAGTAGTAGTAGTGATAGTAGTAGTAATAATAATAATCGTAACAGTAGTAGTAATAGTCGTAGTGGTAGTAGTAGTAGTGGTAGTCGTAGTAGTAGTAGTAGTAGTAGTAGTAGTAGTAGGTGTACTAGTAGTCGTAGTATTAGTAGTAGTAGTAGTAGTAGTAGTAGTAGTAGTAGTAGTAGTAGTAAAAGTAGTAGTAGTAGTAGTCGTAGTAGTCGTAGTAGTTGTAGTAGTAGTGATATTAGTACTCGTAATAGTCGTAGTAGTAGTAGTAGTAGTAGTAGTAGTAGTGGTTGTAGTCGTCGTCGTAGCAAGAAGAATGGGCGCGGAAAACAACATGGCAGTAGCCGTAGTAGTAGTCGTAATAGCAGTAGTAGTAATAGAAATCGTAGTCGTAGTAGTAGTAGTAGTAGTAGTAGTAGTAGTAGTAGTAGTCGTAATAATGGTCGCAAGCAGCAGTAGAAGTAGCTATGCTAATGGATGTAATTGACGCCAGCGGCCAATAGAGTATAATTAACAATAGTAGCAATCAGACAATAGCCGTCCTAGTAGTGATGGTCGTCGTAGTCGTAGTAAAAGCAATTGTAGCAGACGTGGCAATAATACGATGCACCGTGGTAACAAGAAGAATAACGACAATCGTAGGCGCTACTGCGGAAAGGACAGTCGTAGTAGTAGTAATAATAGAACTAGACGTAGAAGTAGAAGTGGGAGCGAAGTAAAGCACGCCATTAGCCGTAGTAGACGTCGTGGTAGTAGTAGTAGTCGTAGTAATGGCAAACATATTAGTGGTAGTCATAGTAGTAGTAGTAGTAGTAGTAGTAGTAGTAGTAGTAGTAGTAGTAGTAGTAGTAGTAGTAGAAGTAGCAGCAGCAGTGTAGTCGTGGTAGGAGTAGTGACAGTAGTAGTACTAGTAGTAGTAGTAGCCGTAGCAGTTACAGGAGTCATCCAATTCACGGCGGTATCATGAATAGTGGTCGTCGTCGTCACCGTCGCCAGCGTGGTAATAATTAAACTGGAAGTCAAAATCATTGTAACCGTAGTAGTAGTAGTAGTAGTAGTAGTAGTAGTAGTAGTAGTAGTAGTAGTAGTAGTAGTAGTAGTAGTACCAGCAGCAGCAGCAGCAGCCATTGCAAAAGTAGCTGCAGCAGCAGCAGTCATTGCAGCCGTAGTAGTCACTGTGCAGGAAACTGTTGCCGCTGCAGCAGCAGCAGTCATAGCAGCCGCACTCATTCGACTAGACGCAGTGATGGTAATAATGATAATACGTGGTCGTAACACTGGCAGTAATAGGGTAGTAGTGGTAGTAGTCGTAGTAGTAGTCGTATTAATATTGATAATAGTAGCAGTAGCAGTAGAAATAGTTCTAGCAGTAGTACTATCAGTAGTAGCAGGAGCACTCGTACTCTTAGTCGTAGTAGCAATAAACGTATTAGTAGCAGTAGTCGCATTAGTAGCACTCGTAGCCGTAGTAATAATAGACGTATGGGCGGCAGTCGTAATGCTAGTCGTAGTCGTCGTCGCCGCAGTGTAGTCGTAATAACACTATCTGCAATAACTGGGGAAATGCTGATTCTCGCAGTAGCCGGTCAGGTCAACACTACTTACGCAGGACGAAAGATTTTCCTCTTGAGGTGCAAATGGCCATGAAGAGTTCGAGAGACAACGTCGGCGCCGCCGAACGGACGGCGACCGGACGAGCTGTTTGCAGCAACCGGGGGGGGGGGGGAGGGATGTAGGCATTCATGGTGAATTGGGCTCGCTCGCGAGACGACGCAGGGCCCATCGTCGAAAGTTGATTACCGAACCCCCCTCCCCCATATAATCTTAACACGGGCGGTTTGCGGGGTCCGCGGATCCAATTTCTTCCGGTCTCCCAGTTAAATTTAAAAATATTAATCTAAAACAGGGTAGAAATCGGATCCGCCGTAAAAAATGAGACTGGGCACGGATCCAACTAATCCGAAATCGGATCTGTACGGACGGAAATCGGATCCACCGAAACAAACACCAAAGCCACATCTGGATCCGCGCGAGCTTCATGAGATCCGACGGCGGTTATCTCATACGGGTCTGCTGAAGACTTCACACCGTCGTTCCGGGCCCAAGAGGAAAAAAACTTTCGTCCTGGGGATGTAGAAGTAATAATAACAGTTGTAGTAATAGTAATAATCTTCGTCGTAGCCGTACGAGTCGCATGAAGTAGTGCTGGTTGTACAAATAATATCTTCAACATCGTAATATTCGGAGTCGCAATAATAGCCGCAGTCGTCGCAGAAGTACTAATTGTAGTAATAGTGGTCGTATAACAATTATAACCGTTGTACTAGTGGTAGTACGTGTAAGATTCGTGGTCGTAATAGCAGAAGACGAAATAGTAGTAGTAGTAGTAGTAGTAGTAGTAGTGCTAGTAGTAGTAGTAGTAGTAGTAGTAGTACTAGTCGTAGTAGTAGTAGTAGTAGTAGTAGTAGTAATAGTAGTAGTAGTCGTAGTCGCAGTAGTAGTAGTGGTAGTAGTAGTAGTCGTAGTAGTAGTAGTAGTAGTAAAAATAGTAGTAAAAGTAGTAGTAGTAGTAGTAGTAGTAGTAGTAGTAGTAGGGGTAATAGTATTAGTCGTAGTAGTAGTAGTAGCATTAGTAATATTAGTAGAAGTAGTAGTCGTAGTCGTAGTAGTAGTAGAAGTAGTAGTGGTAGTAGTAGTCATAGAAGTAGTAGTAGTAGCAGCAGTAGTAGTAGTAGTAGTAGTAGTAGGCGCCGTCGTACTCGTAGTAGTAGTAGTCGTAGTAGTAGTAATTGTAGTAGTAGTAGTACTAGTAGCTGTATTCGTTATACCAATAGACATAAAAGTAGTAGCAGTAGTTGTAGTCGCCGAAGTAGTAGTAGTAGTAGTAGTAGTAGTCGTAGTCGTAGTAGTAGTAGTAGTAGTAGTAGTAGTAGTAGTAGCAGTAGTAGTAGTAGTAGTAGCCGTCGTAGTGGTGATCGGGGCGGTCGTAGCAACCAGTAGTAGCAATAATGGTAGTAGTACAGCAGTCGGGTGGCAGTGGTAGTGGCAGTGGCTGTGGTAGTGGTAGCAAGGTTATAATAGCAAGTCGTAGTCGAAGTCGTCGTAGTAGGTCGTAGTAGTGGCAGTGGTAGCAGTAGCAGCACTTGTAGTAGCAGTCGTGGTAGTAGCAGTAGCAGTACTAGCAGTAGTAATAAAAAGCAATAGTAGCCATTGTAGTAGTAGTAGTAGTAGTCGTCGTCGTAGTAGTGGTAGTAGCAGCAGTACTTTACAAGTAATAGTAGTGGTGGTAGTAGTAGTAGTAGCAATGGTCGTAGACGTAATAGTAGAAGTAGTAGCAGGAGCAGTAGTAGTCGTAGTAGTAGTGGTAGTAGTTTTTCGTAGGACTAGTGGTCGTATTAGTCGTCATTGTAGTAGTAGTAGTGGTAGTAGTAGTAGTAGTAGTAGTAGTAGGCGTTGTATTCTGATTAGTATTAGTAGTATTAGTATTATTATTAGTAGTAGCAGTAGTAGTAGTAGTAGTCGTAGTCGTAGTCGTAGTAGTCATAGTCGAGGTAGTGGTAGCGGTCGTAGTAGTAGTAGTAGTAGTAGCAGTAGTAGTAGTAGTAGTAGCAGCAGTAGTAGTAGTAGTAGTAGTAGTAGTAGTAGTAGTAGTCGTAGTAGTCGTAGTAGTAGTAGTAGTAGTCGTCGTAGTAACGATAAGCGTAATATTAGTAGTCGTAGTCGTAGTCGTAGTCGTAGTAGTAGTAGTAGTAGTAGTAGTAGTAGTAGTAGTAGTAGTAGTAATAGTAGTAGTAGTCGTAGTAGTAGTAGTAGTAGTAGGAGTAGTAGTAGTAGTAGTAGTAGTGGTAGTAGTAGTAGTAGTAGTAATAGTAGTAGCAATAGAAATCTCAGGTCGGGCATTTCCGCCGACAGGGGGATTTTGGACGATAAATTGAAAGTACCTAAGATATACCCCCAAATAGCTAAAATTGGTAAAATGATCGCCCCCATACTATATTTTGATTACTTTCAAAAATTTCTCCCTGTAGATGAACAGGCCGGACTTACTAGTAATCGTAGTAGTAGTAGTAGTAGTAGTAGTAGTAGTAGTAGTAGTAGTAGTAATAGTAGTAGTAGTAGTAGTAGTAGTAGTAGTAGTAGTAGTATTAGTAGTAGTAGTAGTAGTAGTAGTAGTCGTAGTAGTAGTCGTAGTAGTAGTCGTAGTACCAGTAGTAGTACGTAGTCGTAGGAGTAGTAATAATAGTATTTTATCGCATTATGGGTAGCATTAATACTCGCAGTAGTAGTGGGAGGTTGGGGAAGAGCAGCACAAGCAGAAACAGTAGCAGCAGCATCACCACAAAACAAGAAACATCTATGCAAGAACAACCCGAGACGTGATTATTTGTATGAGCGCTCCATGCAAGAGAACACCTCGCCAAATATGTACGATCAGGGCTGCCCTCATCTCCGCCGTGCCCCCCCGAGCCCGCGAAAGCAACGACAGTTGCGCAAGTCGTAGCCTCCCCAAGAGCTGCGAGGTCTCGGCTGAATCCGCGTGGCCCCCGACTCCGTCGGACCTCTCAGGAGCCCACGAAAGTGGCGACAGTTGCACAGTTCGCAGCCACACAAGGGACTGCGAAGTCTCACATGACCCGTTTACTCACCGACTCCGCCGTGCCCCCCAGGAGCCCACGAGAGATGCGACACTTGCACAATTCGCAGCCGCCCAGGGAGCTGCGAGGTCCTGGCTGGGTCCGTTTACTCCCCGACCCCGCCGTGCCTCCCAAGAGCCCACAAAGAGTGGCGACAGGTGTACAATTCGCAACCACAAGGAGCTGCGAGGTCTCAAGTGAAGCGTTTACTCACCGACTCCGCCGTGCCACTCAGGAGACCAAGAACGTGGCGACAATTGCACATTTTTCAGCCACACGAGGAGCGGCGAGGTCGAGGTCTCACATAACTAATCTACTCCCCGACTCCGCCGTGCCTCCAGGGAACCAACGAAGGTGGCGACGGTTGCGCAGTTCGCAGCCGCCCAGAGAGCAGCGAAATCTCGGCTAGATCCGGTTACTCCCCGACTCCGCCGTGCACCCCAGGAGCCAACGAACGTGGCGACAATTGCGCAGTTCGCAGCCGCCAGGGGGGCTGCGAGGTCTCGGCTGGGCCCGTTTTCTTCCCGACCCCGCCGTGTCTCCCAGGAGAATATGAAAGTGGCGAGAGTTGCGCAGTTCGAAGTCGTCCAGGGAGCTGCGAAGTCTGAAATGGTCCGTTTACTTCCCGACTCCGCTGTGGCCCCCCACCCAGGTGCACACAGACGTGGCGACGCTTTCACAGTTCGCAGCCACACAGGAAGCTGCGATGTCTCACATGGTATAGATTCTACCCGACTCCGCCGTGCCTCCGAGGAACAACGAACACGGCAACACTTGCACAAATCACATCCACCCAGAGAGCTGCCAGGTTCCGTTTACTCCGCGGCTCCACCGTGCGTCGCAGGAGCAACAAGCGTGACAACAGTTGCGTAATTCGCAGCCGCCCAGGGAGCTGCGAGGTCTCAAATTGCCAGCTTACTCCCCGACTCCGCCGTGCCTCACAGGAGCCCACGAACATGGCGACAATTCCGCAGTTCGCAGCCGCCCATGGTGATGCGAGGTCTCGGGTGGGTTCGTTCACTCCCCGACTCCGCAGTGCCTCCCAGGAGCAGGAAGGTGGCGACAATTGCGCAATTGGCAACCGCCCAGGGAGCAGCGAAGTCTCAAATGGTCAATTGACTTCCTCACTCCGCCGTGCCTCCCGGGAGCCAGCGAACGTGGCGACAGCTGCACAATTCGCATACACCAAAAGAGCTACGAGGTCTCGGGCGGGTCCGTTTACTCCCCGACTCCGCCGTGCCTCCCAGGAACCCGTGATAGTGGCGACACTTCGACAGTTCGTAGCCACCCAGGGAGCTGCGAGGTCCGAAAAGGTCCGCTTACCCCCCGACCCCGCCGTGCCTCCCAATCGCCCACAAACGTGGCGACAGTTGCACAGTTGGCAGCCACCCAGGGGGCTGCGGGGTATCAAATGGTCAGTTTACTCCCAGACACTCCGTGCCCCCCGGGAGCCCACGAGTGTGGCGACGCTTGCACTGTTCGCAGCCACCCAGGGGGCAGCGCAAGAGCAGGCAGGAATAGGGTGAGGAGGGAGGGGGTGAAGGAGAAGGTGTGCGCTCGCATACATACACCAAACATACACGCACCACATGCGAAAAACTACGACACACATATGGACCGCATACAAACTGTACACACACCGTATGCAATGCATATACGGAACATATACGACATACGAAACGCACACGCGACGTGTATGGAACATATACGACACATTGGCGAAACCACTACGAAACATATGCGACAAGTATCAAACACCTATACGTAATGCTTACACAACGTATGCCAAGCGTAAACACATCAGGCCAGACACATGTACGATACGCATGCGAAACATCTGCGAAGCGTATACGAAACATGTGCGACACGTGAACGGGCACACATAGGACACGCGTACGAAACGTATACGAAACGTATGCGAACCATACACGCCCCCAAGGGGCCCCGAGATGGCCCAAAAGTCCCCCCAAGCAGGATCCAGGACGGCCTCAGAAGGGGGCCTCTATGGCCCAAGAGGGCCCCACGAGACCCCCCAGACGGCCAAGAGGGCCCCACGACGGCCCAAGAGACCCCCAACAACGGCCCTAGAAAGCCACACGACGGCCCCAAGGGACCCGCAAGACTGCCCCAGGGGAGCCCAAGACAGCCCAAAGACTGTCTCAACGAAGCGAAACCCATAAAAGCCCCTGAACAACTGAGGACGACAAGGCAACACTCGTGGCAGCGGCGTTGCTCGGTTTTCTGGGTGGTGTGCTCAATGTTTTTAGCCGCCTCGCCGTGTCGGTTCCGATTGGCCCTTGAGGCCCCACGATGGCTCCGCAATTGCCCAAGAGGGCCCCGAGAGAAACCAATGAGGGCACCAAAGCGGCCACCAGAGCGCCCAAGAGCGCCTCAAAAGGGCACCCAACGGCCAATGTTTGGGCCCCGACGGGGGGAGGGCTGTCCGGGGGGGGCTCTGTTAGGGACCACCGCCCCTTCATTGACCGCTTACCGCCAAGGTGGCCCGCAAGGCACCCACTACAGCCCCAAGAGTGCTCCAAGGGGGGGCAAGAGGCCCCCAATATGGCCCCAAGGGGGCCACACGAGGCCTCCAAGACGTTCCCAAAGTGAAAGATCGACCTTGATATTGACTCCTGTAGTCGTTTTCGTCGCTGTGGTCGTCGGCGCACTGCTGGGCCACGTGCTGCTACAACTCCCTGGCCAGGGCAACTCGACTGGTGTCTGTTTTTGGATGGGCTGGTGATGATGCGCGAAGCGTCGAGAAGTGCTTCTTGGCGGGCCAGGAAGCACTGACGCCCCAGGCAAAAAGGAGGGGGAGGAGAAGTGACGAGGAGGATCACGAGGAGGAGAGCGTTCCCAAGGGCAGCTCATCCTCATCCTTCCTACCCCCACCACCATCATCATCCTCAGCTTCGCTTTCCCTGACCATCCTCGCAATTCCCCTTCTCCACCACCTGCGTATCATCACCAACCTCATCGTCATCATCGTCGCCGAACTACTCATCTCATCATCCTTTTTCCGCTCACCCCAATGCCCAGTACCTAGTAGCACCCCTACAGTCAACCTGCGTATGCTCATCCTTATCCCGCTCGCCCCTTGCCTCAAAAATCTAAGTGCGTGCCGTGCCTGTGCCTCTAAGGTTTAAATGTGTGTGTGTGTGTGTGTGGCGTGCCTGGGGCTCTAACGTTTAACTACGTGTCGTGCCTGTTTTTGTTTTCAAGTTGTTGTGCGCGTCGCGCCTGTGCCCCTAAGGTGAAAAGCGCGTGTGTGTTTGGTGCCTCTAACGTCTACGTGCGTGTGTCATGATTGAGTCTCCACGGTTCAAGCGTGGGTTAATATTGAGTCTACCAGGCGTAAGTTCGTGTCTGGGTTGTGTCTCTAAGGCCTAAGTGCGTGTCAAGATTGTCTCTTCAAGGTTTAAGTGTGTGTGTGCGTGCGCGCGCCAGGATTGTGCTTCTCCGGCCTACGTGCGTGTCAGGATTGTGTCCCTACGGTGTGAGAGCGTGTCGGGGTTGAGTCTCTAAGGCTTCAGTGCGTGTCAGGACTGTGTCTCTAAGGCTTGAATGCGTGAAACAATTGCGTCTATAAGGTTTACGTGCGTGTCATGACTGTGTCCTTTGGTATTAAGTGCGTGTCATGATTGTGTACTTGAGCTTTCAGTGTGTGCGCGCGCGCGTGTGTGTGTGTGTGTTGGTGTGCGCATGTGTGTGCCAATGTCGTGTCTCTAAGGTCCAAAACCGTGTCACGGTTTTGTCGCTAAGGTTTACATGTGTGTCAATAGTACGCCTCGAAAATTTAACTGCGCACGAGGCTCTCAGAAGGAAAAGGAACAAAAGGAGGAAGAAAAGGAGGAATGATGATACCTTTTCCCGTCGAGCATCTGGAACGGTTTCGCCCCAAGAACAAACCGACTCGGCGTTGGCTTCCTTTCACCCAAAAGACCATCCGATCCCCCGGGAACCAAACAAACCTTTTTCCCGGGGAGCCACTTTTTTCTCTGGTTGAAAGCTCAGGAGGGGGAAGGAAGGAGAAATAATCCAGAAGATCTCATCGAGATGGCTGGGTGCGAGGGCGAGGTCTGGAAGGCAGACGGGTGAGGGCATGGATGGACGGAGTGATGGGAGACAGAGAGAAGTGACGGAGAGAAACATGGAAAAAAAGGCAAAAAGGGAACGAGGTGAGAAGCAGCGCAGGGGATGGGAAGTGAAGGCTGGCCATGATGGGGGAGGCACATCGCGGGGCGTTTTCCTGAAGCTAGCAACCGCTCTGCAGTTGATAAAGAAAATGTATATGCGTAGCACCCCGCATATGCGGATAACAGTGAGGGGGCGGCGGGGATGTCGGCAGTCCGCGAGGCTCTGGAAAAAAAACCCACCGCAGGCGCCAACATTTCACAAATTATCAACGAACCCGCCGCAGGCGCTGGCTCTTTCTTCAAACTAATGTGGATCGGTCGCGGGTGGGTCGCGGAGTGGGTCGTGGGTGGGTCGCGGGGTGGGTCGCAAGTATAATGCGGGGTGGGTCGCGGGGTGGGTCGCGGGGTGGGTCGCGCGTGGGTCGCGGGGGGGACGACGATAACAAACAACAGCAAAAATCATTTTAAAACTCTTCGCTCCTGTTCGCGTGCCATTCAATGCGCATGTCCCAAAACCTGGGCGCCCGCCCTCTTCGTCTTCGATCGTGCCCCCACTTTGGGGGTATATTCATTCCTTGCCACGCGTGGTTGGTGAAACCCTTGCAAACGAAGGGTAACAGGTAACGGGTGAGAATGAGGACGAGGGGGTCGGAGGAAGGGAGGGAAGGGCAAAAAGGAGGGATAACGATGATTTGCGCTGTGCGTGGCGATTCAGCTTGCGCCATGGCTTGCGCCGGCCACTCCAACACAAGTTAACAATACCTTTCGCCATGGGTCGCACCATGCACAGCGCCGCGCACCGCTCCTCTGAAATAACATATCGTGGATACCCCACGGGGGACGCACAGCTGCGAACTGGCGTCAGAAACAAATCCCGTGGAACCCTGAAAACAAACGGGATGTTGGGAGAGCGTGGCGGAAGGATAGTGAGAACTGCAACCGTGTCGAAAGGAGCGCAAGGATGTGGAGTGGATTGGGATGGAATGGACACGAGTCGGGCCTCAGGAGGAGCAGCGGCAAGGAGTGGAGAAGAGGGGCCGGGAGGAGTGCGGAGGAGCGGGGGGCGCACGGAGGAATCTGGAGGAGGGACTGGGAATAATTTGGGAGAAATGCGGAATGCGAGCGGGAAGGGGTGGAGATTGTTGGTGTGGGATGGGGTGGCCTGGGGAGGAGTGGGCGGAATGCGAAGAACTGAGAAATAGCACGATGGAGTACGAACGATATGAAAATGAAGATAAACGGAAAGAGTAGAAAAGACCGGGAAAGAACGTTGGAAAACGGGGGCAGGTGGATGCGAGCGGAGACTGGTGCGGAAACGAGGCGCGGGGGGATTGGAAGGTACCCGAAAACCTCCTATGACCTCTGGGGGGCCTCGGAATGGCCCCGATGACCACCGAGCAGTTCCAGAGGCACCGAAAACCTGCGGGAACGTAGGCGGGAGCCGCTGTTGGCGCGGGCCACGACGGGCGCGAACGAGCGGGTGCCCAGAAGGACATACGTATAGGGGGCCGCAGAGGGCAGCGACGGAGCCGCTGACGGCAGAAATGGGGCCACGAAGGGCAGAGAGGGGCCACGAAGAGCGAAAGCGGGGCCACAAAGGGCATGCATATGGGGCCACGACGGGCGCGAACGAGCGGGGGCCCCGAAAAGCATACGTATATGGGGCCAGAAAAAGCGAAAGCGGGGCCACTGAGCGCAGAAAGTGGGTCACGAAGGGCAGCGAGGGGGCGACGAATGGCGACACCGGGGCGACGAAACGCATGCGTATGGGACCACGAAAGGCGCGAGCGGGCGGGGGCCACGAAGGGCAATATCCGCCGGGGCCACAGAGGGCAGCGACGGGGCCGCTGAGGGCAGAAACGGGGCCACGAAAGGCAGAGAGGGGGCCCCGAAGGGTGACAGCGGGGCCACGAAGGGCATGCATATGATATGTGGGGGCACGACGGGCGCGAACGAGCGGGGGCCACGAAGGGCATTCGTATATGGGGCCACAAAGGGCGACCGCGGGGCCACTGAGGGCAGCAATGGGGCCACGAAGGGCAGCGAGAGGGCCACGAAGGGCGACAGCGGGGCTACGAAGGGCATGCGTATGGGGCCACGACGGGCGACTGCGAGCGGGGGCCGCGAAGGGCATATAATGCGGGGCCACAGTGGGCAGCGACGGGGACACTGAGGGCAGCGACGGGGCCACGAAGGGCAGCGAGCGAAGGCGACCGCGGAACTAGTACGGGCAGCGACGGGCGTCGAAGGCTGGCGACGGGCAGCGAGCGGCGACTGCAGTCCCTAACTTGCTGGTCGGGCAGGCAGGCCCAGGCGGGCGGGTCGAGCGGGCGGGTCGTTGAAGCGTAAATTTTGCTTGAACCGCCAGGCAATATGTAACAGGAGCGCGATTCCTGAGTGTCGAGGAGCGGCATCTGAATCAAATGTGAAGAAGTATCCGGCGGGAGCCGCGATTCGGTGGTAAGTTGCGAGGAAGTCCCAAGCGAAAGCGCGATTATTCGATCACCTGTGAGGAAGTACCTGTACGACCACCCTTCGAGTGATAAGAAAGTTCGGGGGGGAGGAAACAACGTCCCACTCGATCGGTCTCACTATCGGTCTCACGATCGATTTCATGATAGGTTTCACTCGGTCGATCGCTCTCACGATCGATATCATTCGATATATTTTATTCGATCGGTCTCACCATCGATCTGACAATCGATCTCACAATCGCTCTCACTATCGCTCTCACTATCGATCTCACAAACGATCTCACACTCGGTCTCACTATCGATATCACTATTGATCTCGCTATCGATATCACAATCGATCTCACAATCAACGTCATGATCATCAACATCATCGTCATCAATGTCATCATCATCATCATCATCGGGACACCATCATTGCCACCATCATCATCAACACAATCATCATCGGGACACCATCACCATCATCAAAACACCACCATCAGCATCATCATCTCATCATCATGAACAACATCATCAACATGATCATCACCGGGACACCACCATCATCAGCAACATCACCACCATCAACATCATCATCGGGACACCATCATCATCGTCACCATCAGCAACATCACCATCATCATCATCATCATCATCGGGACACCATCATCATCAACATCCGCATCATCGCCATCATCGGGCCACCATCATCAAGATCATCATCCTCACCTCCTCCTCCTCCTCATCATCATCATCGGGACACCACCATCGTCATCAACATCACCATCAACATCGGGACACCATCATCATGACCATCATCATTATCAAGCTCATCATCATCATCGGGACACCATCATCATATTCATCTTCATCACCGTCATCGTATCATCATCATCATCACACTATCATCACCAACACCATCAATATCACCAACATCATCACCATCACCATCATCATCGGGACACCATCATCATCATCATCATCGCCATCACCATCATCATCAACATCACCACCAGCGGGACACCATCATCATCACCACCATCACCATCACATCAACATCATCATCATCATCATCAGCATCATCAACATCATCATCATCATCATCATCGGGACACCATCATCATCATCAACATCACCATCATCATCATCATCTTCATCCACATCATCGACATCATCATCATCATCATCATCATCATCATCATCATCATCATCATCATCATCATCATCATCGGGACACCGGCGAGACACCGCGTGGCACCGGCCCCCGGAAAGGAAACATTTGGTCCCGCCGCGCCTCAGCCGGAGGCGGAACACCGGCGGGACACCGCGCGGCACTGGCCCCCGGAGAAGAATCATTTGGTCCGGCCGCGCTTCGGCCAGAGGAGACTTTCTTCTCACCCGCCCACGCAGCTTCGCCTCGCCCGCACGCACGGCACGCACGAACACGAAACCGAAACCGATTTCCCGGTATAGGGGGGCTCTCCGTTCCACTTCGATCTCACCCCCTCACCTCTGATCCAGCGGGAGCCGCGACCCGGTGGTAAATTGCAAGGAAGTCTCAAGCGAGAGCGCGATTCTAGAAGAAATTGTGAGAAAGTATCAGGCGGGAGGCGTTGTTGTAAATCGGGGGCCAACGACATAGTTTGACCCTCAAGACCTTCCCTGATAAAAAAACAAGGTGCGAGCCCAGGGAAGGGCACTTCAATCGAATAAAACAATGTGCACCGGACGGGGGGATCAACCATATTTTTTCCAGAAATGAGAGTTCAACAACAAAAGCAACAACTACAACAACACCAACACCAACACCAACAACAACAACCACAACAACAACACCAACACCAACACCAACAACAAGACCAACAAGAAGAACAACAACAATAACAACAATAACAATAACAACAACAACAACAACAACAACAACAACAACAACAACAACAACAACAATAACAACACCAACACCAACACCAACAACACGAACACCAACACCAACACCAACGCAACAAGCATAACCCTCACCACTGAATCTCACTTCAGCCACGCACCCAGGGACAATGAATGACCCTTCGGCCCCCTCGCTCTGACATGTGCACATGTGCCGTGCTGCGGCCATGCGGGCTGTGGGTCAAACTGCCGCTCCGTCACGACAGCCTCTGGGGCGACCAACGACGGATTGAGAGGGAACAGCAGGAGTAGAATCAACATACCCACACACATACATAAACTTTTGGCGCTCCGCGCGGATTTCTTGGATCCGTGCCGACCCCCCTCCCTGGCGCGCGGAGCGCGCCAGGGGCGGCGCTGGAGGCGTCGCCGGGGGGGCCCAGCGGGGATCCAAGAAATCCGCGCGGAGCGCCAAAAGTTTATGTTTATGCGGTTTTTCCTTCTTCGAGGATTGAGAAGTCATAGCCTCTGGGGCGAACAAGGACGAGTCGAGAAGGACCAGCACTGGCCATCGCTCGGACCTCCGTTCCCTGTGTTTTTTTTAAGGTTCCGTGCGTGGTTTTGTTCGCCAGATGATCAGGGATGCTCCTCGACGGTCCTCGCCGAAGGAAAAATTGCACACGTCCGAGTGATGCCAGGAGTAGGAGGACGACGACGGGGCAAGAGTGAAGTCGGGCCTGTCCCCCTACAGGGGGACTGTCGACGAAAAATAAATCAATACTCAAAGAGTACTCTAAAAAGGTCAACAAATACTCAAAAAATAATCCCAATACTAATTTCGGGATTTTTTGGGGGACTATTTTTGGTGTATTTTTAGTTTTTCGTCGAAAATCCCTCTGTATGGGGGGCAGGCCCGCCTTAAGGCAAGAGGAGCAGGCCCACCGCCGCCCCTCCCCGAGGGGCCCCCGTGCGCCGCGCCCGGGCGTCGCAGGCCCCGCACCCCTCGGCCGCCCGCCCTGCCGGCCCCCACGGGGTGCGTCTGGCAGGCGGCGCTCCGTCGGCCGGCAGATCGCTGGGCTCAAGTCGGGCGTGGCCCCCCACAGGGGGATTTTCGACGCAAAATAAAAAAATACCCCAACAATGCCCCAAAAAGGTGAAAAAATACCCAGGAAATAGTCCCCAGACTATTGTTGGACTATTTTTGATTATTTTCGGGTATTTTTTATTTTTCGTAGAAAACCCCCCTGTAGGGGGACAGGCTCGACTTTACGCTGGGCCCCCGCGCGCAAGTAAAAAGCCATTTCAATTCCAAGCGCGTTTGCAGCAAAACCGAACGACACAGCGGAGCAACAACGGAGACGGAAACGAAACACACAGCGAAGGCCAAAACCAAGCTACACAGCATTGTGGTGGGTCCTTGGATGCACTTCGGCCCCTGGGGGGCCGAACATATCCATATCTACCGCCTGTGGAGGCCCGCGAAGATCGAATCCCCAGGCGGTGATTATGGATAAGTGCCCGCCGCGGATCCTCCTCCATTCTCCGACTCGGCGCAGGAGAGCCCATAACCGAATCGATAAGTCGAATCGGCGATCGACACGAATCGTATCGGCGGAGATCGGCAGCCAAGTCGGGAGGAGTCGCATCGGCGGCAGTCGTCAGAGCAGTGAGGCCCCAGGAAGGCATCGGCACCCCCATCGGAGTCCGAAGTCGAACCGAACCGGAATCGGACGCCATCGAGATCGAGCCGGATCGGATCGGAGGAATCGAACTGAGCCGCTCCGCGCCCACGAGGTCGAACCGAGCCGGAGGAATCGAGCTGAGCCGCCATCGAGATCGAATCGGATCGGAATCGGAAGTCATCGAGATCGAATCGAATCGAATCGAATCGAATCGAATCGGCGCTCGGCGCCTCCAGCTCCGCGCGCCGCTCCCGCGCGGCCGTCGCCCGCTCCGCCGCGGCGGCGGCCGCCGCCTCCTTCTCGGCCCGCGCCTCCGTGCGCGCGGGCCGGGGGCGGGCCGCTCCGCCCCGCTGGCTGCGTGCGTCCTCCTCCTCGTCGCCGCCGCCGCCGTCGGCGTCGGCGTATCGTCGGCGTCGCCGTCTGGCGTCGGCGTATCGTCGCCGTCGTCGTCGCCGTCGTCGTCGGCGTCGGCGTGTCGTCGCCGTCGTCGTCTGGCGTCGGCGGTCTGCGAGGCGTTTCTGGCTGTCCGCCAGCCGAGGGCGGTGACAGCGAGTGGACCGGAGCGACGGAGGGAGCGCTCCTTCTCCTCTCCCTTCTCCTTGCCTTTCCTCCCTCCTCCTCCGATCTCCCCATCCTTCCCCTGTTCGGCACGTTTCCCTCTGCCCACAATTTTCCCTGCTTCTCCCCTGGCAATCCCTCCACTCTGCTTCCTCGGCCCAGACCTCCTCCTCACCCCTCCACCTCTTCCTCCTCTTCACTGTCCTACTTGTTCCCGACCGTCCTGTGGCGTTGGGCCCTCGCTTTGAAGAGGCAGCGCCTCGCGTCCTTGTCCTCTCCTCTCTTCCTCCTCCCCCGTCCCCGTCTCCTCCTGCTTGCCTCTGCCCTTCGCATGTCTCTGTTTCGGCACAGCACACCCCTCACGTACCATTGCCCCATAGGGAGCTTTCACCGAAGGCCCGAGCGGCAAGGTCAGCATGCCGTACCTGCGCCCGATTCGGCACACCCCTCACTCGCTTCGTGGCCCCGTTGGGGGCTCTACCGAAGGCCCCAGCGGCAGGATCTGCATGGCGTACCCGCACCCGATTCGGCTGATTCGTGGCCTTTTTGGGAGCTCCACCCAAAGCCCCAACGGCAGAGTCCGCGTTGCGTACCCGCAACGGTTTCGGCACACCCCTTCACACGCTTCGTGACCCCATAAGGAACCCCACCGAAGGCCCCAGCGGCAGGGTCCGCATGCTGTACCCGCGCCCGATTCGGCTCACACCTCGTACGTTCCGTAGCCCCATGTGGGGGCTCCACCGAAAGCCCCAGCGGCAGAGTCCGAATGGCGCACCCGCGCCCGATTCGGCACACCCCTCACACGCTTCGTGGACCCATCGTGAGCTCCACCCAACGCCCCGGCAGCAGGGTCCGCACACCGTACCCGTAACGATTCGGCACACCCCTCACACGTTTCGTGGCCCCATGGGGAGCTCCACCAAAGGTCCCAGCGGCAAGGTCCGCATGGCGCACCCGCACCCGATTCGCACACCCCTCACACGTTTCGTGGTCCGACAACGAGCTCCACCGAAGGCCCCAGCGGCAAGGTCCGCATGGTGCACCCGCACCCGATTCGGTACACCCCTCACACGTTTCTTGGCACCGTAAGGAGCTCCGCCAGAGGCCCCAACGGCAAGGTCCGCGTGCCGTAACCGCGCCCGATTCGGCACACCCCTCATACGGGCCATGGCCCCATAGGGAGCTCCAGAGAAGACCCCAGCGGCAAGGTCCGCATGGTGTACCCGCGCCCGATCAGGTACACCCCTCACAACCCCCCGCCCTGATTCTTCTCACTTGCCTCGCGGTACCCGCAGCTGCATCTGGTTGGACCCTTCGTCAGGATAGATCTGTTGAGCAGGACATGGGGATCCAGATCTTCGCGGGGGCTAGGTAGGATTGCGCCTGCCGTTGGCCTCGTCCAGTGCGGCCGGCGAAGGTGGCCAACGAAGGAGACGAGGCGGAGAGAATGTGCTGGCCAGGGCAAGCTGCAGGGGAAGGGTGGCGAAAGAAAGCAGAGAGGGCTCACGGGCATGAAATGTGTGTACATATGGTGGGGACCATTGGAACCCCGATGCCAGCCCCACGTGGGGCTTTATCCCAGCAGCGAAGAAGAGGACCGTTCCCGATACGCGCAGGCCCCGTGTGGGACCTAAGCAGGAACGTCCCCCTCTCCCCCTCCCTCGCGCACCTGGGAAGGCGCACAAGTATGGGGGAACAACCGCACCTTACATATGGTGCGGGAACCCTCCTTCAAGCTGCCATTCCAACAAGGGCCGCAATACGGAAGCGTCGACCGTCGTGTTGCCTGCTGCTGTGCCTGTCTGGCAACCAAAGCGGCACGAAACCACGCTGCTGCGTGGTCCACTAATGGGGCCGTGGGGCAAGAAGCCCTGCCTGTGACATCCGGAACGCGCCAGGGGATGTCAGCCCGTGAAGCCACCGTGGACCGTATGACGAGACTGGGCGGGTGGGCCCCGGGACGATTTCGCAAGGGCTCGAAGCAACGGCTCAAACAACAGCGACGATGATGAACATCGACTAGATGTAAGGGTGACCTCTCGTCGGAGTGACCTTTGGTGCGGGCCCAGTGGGGTCCTCCGATCGCGGAGTGCGATGCGATGGCAGCATCTTGCGCGCTTGGGTTTTGCCCCCCCGCGGCCCCCCAAAAGCCGCGCACCAAAGGCCACTCTTACCCAGGGTCACTCTTGCGTGTAGTCGAGAACATGCCGCGCGAAGGATTTGCTACGGTACCGTGGCGCCCGAAATGGGTGCGGAAAAATTGGGCACGATGCCCAACAACAAATGTTGTCCCAAACCGACAGCGGCCGTTGTTGGGCAGGCGGCCTTCTGCCTCAAATGGACACAGGCCGCGGCTACGCGGACAGCGAGTCCTGTTCAAAATGAACAGGAACTGCTGTTGGGCAGTGTACCCATTCTTTCTGTACCCATTTCGTGCGTGCAGAGGTACCGTGGCGCCCCGCTCTTCGGCGAGACGCCGCCCGGCACCATCGCCAAGCAGTCCAGACCGTGTTCGGCGCGAGCCGCCCGACACTCTCTCGACCGACAGTCCTATAGGGGAGCGAACAGTGGCGCAAACATAAAGCCTCGGAGGTCCGCGCGGTCTTCTAGGATCCGCGCTGGGCCCCCCCTCCCTTAGGGGGCCACATGCTAACCCTACCCCTACCCCTCCCCCGATTTCTCAGGGGGAGGGTGGGGTTCACTCACATCGGGAGCTCCCGAGCGAAGTGACCCCCCCACTCGAAATCGTGGGGGGTAGGGGTAGGCCTGGCGCGCGGAGCGCGCCAGAGGCGCCGCCAGGGGGCCCCAGCGCCGATCCGAGAAATCCGCGCGGACCTCCGAGATTTCATACTTATGGCATTTCTCGCTCCCCTGACTGTGTCCCGTGCGAACCGCCCAGCGCTCTCGCCCTGCAGTCCAGAGTCAGGACCGCTGCAGCGCGCCCGAAATCCCAAACCGTTTCCAGCGCGGACCGCCCAGCACCCTCGCCTGGCAATCCAAAGTCAGCCGCCTGACCCAAGGAATCCCCGCATTCCTTATGAGATCCACGCCCCGCAATGATCGTACTGGCAAGCTCAGAACCTCTGCCTCCTCCTCCTCCTCCTCCTCCTCCTCCTCCTCCTCCTCCCCCTCATCCCTCCTCCTCCTTTTTTCCTCCTCCCTTTTCCTCTCCCCTCCTCCTCCTCTCCTCCTCCTACTCCTCCTCTCCTCCCCTCACCCTCCTCCTCTCCTCCTCCTCCTCTCCTCCTCCTCCCTCCTCCTCCTCCTCCTCCTTATCATCGCCCCTCCTCCTCCTCCTCCTCTCCTCCTCCCTCCTCCTCCTCCTCCTCCTCCTCCTCCTCCTTTTCCTTTTCCTCCTCCTCCTCTCCTCCTCCTCCTCCTCCTCCTCTCCTCTCTCCTCCTCCTCTCCTCCTTCCCCCTCATCCCTCCTCCTCCACCTGTTTTTCCTCCCTCCTCCTCCTCCTCCTCCTCCTCCTCCTCTTCCTCCTCCTCTAAGACTGACGTCGATCTACCAGGAATCACCCCGCAGACGTCCCACTCGTCAACGTGAAATGCGAACGAATCGATCCAAGACCTGCGCCGTACTCACTCCACGAGCGCGCGCCTCGACCCCGTGCCCCCCGTGTCGGGCCCCCCATGTCGGGCACATAGCTTTACGTGGGCACGGGATGCCATCGGACCCAACAGAAACACAAACCAAGCCAAGGATGAGGAAGGAGAGGAAGGAGAACGGCGGGTCACCTAAACATTGTCCGGTGTTCCAAGCGATGGTTTACACCTGAAGCCCCGCCTCCTCCTCCCTCGCCCCTCCTTTGCCCCTTCTCGATCAAGGCGTCAGCTCCGCCTCGGCATGGTGAGGCCTCGCAGGGTCTCATTCTGGCCTCGTCTGATCTCCCCTCCTCCATCCCCTCGCTCCTCCTCCTCTTCCTCCTCCTCTTCCCTCCTCCCTCTCCTCGTCCCTCCCCTCGCCTGCTCCCTCCTCCTCCCTCCCTCCTCCCTCCTCCCTCCTCCTTCCTCCCTCCTCCCTCCTCCCTCCTCCTCCTCCCTCCTCCCGATGCTCCAGAATGCTCCCCCCTCCTTCCGCAACCCCGCCTGCTGCAAGGCCTGGCCGACCAGGCCCACGGCGTGCGCCTGTAGCGGGACGCGTTTGCCCGCGAGGGCCCTCCTTCTCGTCCTCCTCCTCCTCCTCCCCTCTCCCTCCTCCTCCTCGTCCCTCCTCCTCCTCCTCTCCTCCTCCTCCTCCCTCTCCTCCTCCTCCTCCTTCCTCCCTACTCGCCTCCTCCTCCTCCCTCTCCTCCTCCTCCTCCTCCTCCTCCTCCGCCTCCGCCTCCTCCCTCCATCCTCCTCCTCCTCCTCCCTCCTCCTCCTCTCCTCCTCCTCCTCCTCCTCTCCTCTTTCTGCTTCTCCTCCTCGTCGTCCTCCTCCTCCTCCTCCTCTCCTCCTCCACCTCCCTCCTCCTCCCTCCTCCTCCTCCTCCTCCTCCTCCTCCTCCTCCTCCTCCTCCTCCTCCTCCTCCTCCTCCTTTTTGCCATTCCTCTCGGGTGGGGTGTCCCGTGTCGTGGCGGCAACCTCGGGAATTGCCTCGTCGCCACACGCGATGAAACGCACAAGTGGGGCCAGAGGCCATCGGCCACAACACTGGGACGAGGCTCTACCACACCGAGACACGTGACCTATGGCATCTCGTCTTCCGCCCCCGCGCCTGTTCCCTTTTTCTCCGCCTCTATCCTCCCTGTCCCCGCCCCCCTCCTGCCATCCAGAATCAGGCCTGCCGTACACATGCATGAAGGCACGAGCCAAAGCCACAGTGTCGGGATCCACACGTGCTAAGCTTGCGCAGCGTTGCGAACCAGCAGCTTTAGCTGCAGCGCTGGGGCCCGCTCGTAGATTAATGCAGGAAGATACGAGCCTGCACCATCAGCCAAAGTACTGGGATCTGTTCCTGCGCGACATGCGAGAAGACGCGAGCTATGACGCGCGGGCCCGCCCGCGCAAAAAATCCAATCCGTTGCACACCTGCGCCAATCCGGAGAAACATGCGTAATGAGCGAGTCGACTTCCTCAGCTACAGCGCTGAGAAGAGCTCGTGCGAGAAAGGAGGATGAATACGGGTCCGCATCATCAGCCACAACGCTGGAACCAGCTCGTGCGAAACTGTCGAACCTATGCGAGCCCACGTCCTCGGCTACAGAACTGGGGCCCGCTCGTGCGATGACTGCATGGGGTCATGTGGTTGTTGTTTTGTCAGCCACGTGCGAACAAACACTCTCAACCACAATGCGCTCGGAACATGTGAGAAAGTACATCAGACACCGCATCGTTGGGGGCAGCTCGTGCGCTCAATGCAAAGGAGACACGCGGTGGTGAGTGTTTCAACCAAAAGCGAACAGACACCCTCAACTACAATGCTGCGGAAAACGCGAGACGGTGCGAACGGATTTCATCAAGCACAGTGCTGGGATCCGTGCGAGTAATGCGAGGAGGTGCGAGCGGGCATCTTCAGCTACAGTGCTGGGTACAGCTCGAGCGTGCGAGACGGAGCGAACAGACATCCTAAGCTACAGCGCTCGGAAGAGCTCGTGCGAGAAAAGGCGAGGGGGGGTGCGAGCCAACACCATGAGCCACAATGCTGGGATGAGCTCGTGCGAGACATGCGAAACGTCGCGAGCCAACATCTTCTGGGACAACACCGGGGCGCGCTCGTTCGACAGATGCAAGGAAGCATGGGGTGGTTGATGTGCCCTCCGAGCGCGAGACCACGGTGCTGGGGGAAGTGCGACAATCCACGAACGATGAGGAGGAGCAAGATAGAGGATTTGGGCTCCACGCCCACGCCTCCAAATCAGGGGTCGGCCCTGACAGAGCACCTGCAACGGAGGGAGGTGCAGGTGTCGTAAAATATCGAGAACTAATCGGATTCGACTAGATCGTCAGCAGGCTGAGGCACGAGCGGGGCCTCATCATCTTCAGCCGCTAAAGCGTCACGAACCAGGCGCAGCGCATCTCTTTGAGACGGGGCGTCGGGTAGCTGCTCGGAAGGCACCAAGCTCGGCACAGGGGCAGGAGCAACAGGCGCGCTGGAAGAGGACGCCGTGCTGCCCTGAGCGCGGTCCACACCACTGCTCAAGGGCAAGGCTGCGGCGGCACGGGTACTGGATGCGGCCGAACTGGCCTCAAAAGTGTTGAAACACTGAGTCAAATTGTCAGTGTTGACCGTGACGCTTTTATTGCGCATGCTGTATTGGGGGTGCCTGCCTTTGCAAAGGTACCCCCATCCATAATGAGCAGCGCGGGTTGGAGGAACGGTGCACTGTTCAGCCAGGCCTCTGACGGAGGCTCCAGAGCTGTGGCACTTACACCTCGTACAAATAAAAAACACAGAATTGTCTGAACAATCAAAGGCAATCGCGCGATGGCCCAACGCGTCCAGTTTGGACGCATGGAGCTTTGAATCTTTGGGACAACGAACGGCCTGGAGGTGGCTTGTTAACACCTCGCGAACCTCGAAGACAGACCGCACACCTCCAGACCCCTGACCACCACTCCCAGCGATGACCATCACTGGGAGCAGCGGGAACATGAGGAACCCGAGCAACGCCACTGAGATCGAGGCCGGGCCACAGGTGCAGCAGGCCGGCAGCCAGCTTCAAAGTGGCACGGGCACGGCGCACTGACTGGTCAACGGCGTCGAGCTGCAGCTGATCGCGCGGGTGGAGGGAAACAGCCGCCTTGGCTCCCACATCGGCGTGGTGATTGCCCTGCCTACACCACCGTTCGTCGGGGCCAATGCCCGCCTCATCAATGTCACGGTGCGCCGCCACCTTGACACATGGACAAATGGACGGTTGTTGGGCATAGCACTGAATGAACGCACCCGAGTACATAAGCTTGGCAGAAAGCTGTTCTGCCTTGGACCTGTTGGCAGTCTTGACCACACTCGAGCAATCCGAATACACAGTGGACTCCGGAGGCTGCCTTGCAAGAACCGTGGCCCACGTGAGCGCACTGAACTCGGCCCCCTGGGGCGTCTGGGGGAGAGGACTCCAGACGGGGGCCCTGAACTCAGCTAGAAGTTGTCCATCGGGGCCTACCATGCACACACTACTGGCAGCACGCGAGAGCTCCCGCACCACGTGTCGAGAGCACGATCCGTCAACAAAGAGAGATCCCCACATGCTAGTGCCACGCTCGCCTCCGTCTGGAGGCTCGAGAGTGTCATCGTGCCAGACAAGAAACGGACCATCATCAGCCTCAGTGAGAGCTCGGGGATACACGTCGGCGGGATGCCGAAAGGCTCCAGAAGTGAAGACGAACAAGTCATCGTGCTCGTCCGAAGCCTCAGCGGCAACAGCAGCGTCAATCATATCCTGATCGGCTAGCGAGGCGCGCGCCTCGGCGACCGGGCCGTGCTGACACTCCCACAGCCTGTGGAAGATTGTATCCTCACAGCCGCAGAAGGGGCAAACCGAGGACACAAGATAACCGAGGGCAACGGCACGGTATCCCGTGAAAAACGCTTCCGTGGCGAACGCTCGGATTCTCGCTTTGGCGAGGCTGGTAAATTTGGAACTGGCCAGGGCTTCTTTGACGACATCGTAGCAGAGGCGGGGACGCATACCCCTTTTGTCCCCGGACTCCCGCTCGAGCATCCGAAGATAACCATCTTTGAGGAGGGACCTAATGAGGGCAGGCGACACAATGCCGAGGGGGATGGACATACCTCTGTCGTCGCGAAGCGTCATGAAGTTTTCCATAGTCCAGCCGAGGCGAACAAGGGACATCCTGAAAGCCGAAATGGGTCCGCTGACGGACCTCCAAGAACACGAGGCCCTGGAGAAAACAGACGACCAGGCTTCGCGGAGCTGGGGGAGCCCAATGGTCCAACGAAACGCGCTCGTCTGATTCAACCAAACCTCTTTGCTCCACCTGAGAATTGGTGCCGTGGCCGTCCGCCAAGTGGGGTCGCCATCCAAGATAGCGGCCGTCGTGAGCGACCTCAGTTGGCTCACGGGCCGTACAACGGAGAACACTGCGCGGCGCAGCTGGTGAAGGTCATGGTCGCTGATACCTGTGATCTCCGACCCATAGGAGGCTCCCGCAAGAGGCCCCGCAGAGAACACCTTGAGCACCACCGAACGCTTCAGGACCTTGGTATGTCGCTTGAGCCGCCTAGCAGCACGACTCGCCTTGGCAAGCCTCTCCTTGAGCTTGGCACACCGGCCAGACACGCGGACTGATCGCCCTGCCGTATAATCTATACCAAGATTCACTGCAGAATTGCAGAACGCTCCTCCAAGCTTCTGTAATTCATCCGCCACCTGAGTGCCGATCGTCTTCGAACTGGCAACAACCGCCGTCTTATCCAGAGCGAAGGAGCACCCAAACTCATGTTCAACCACGTGCTGCAAGTCACGAGATCCCTGGACGATAGAATCGATAACATCACGAGCCCTCCCCGTGCACGACAACCCCTGGTCGTCTATGTACACGTCGAGGTCGAGTCGAGAACGAGTGGGAAGGCTATCGTATCCATCCAAGCAAAAGACTCGAATGAACGTCGTGGCCATCGAACACCCAGCAATGACACCATTCAAGACAAAGTGGGGCCCCTCCAGCCAGCCTCCCAAACACAGGAACCTTCCGCATCGATAAGCGAAGAGGCACAAACGAGCTATGACCAGCGGGAACCCGTGGCGACGACATCTCTCTTCAAGCTTGCTCAAGGAAATGTGTTCATAGAATTTCCGAAGATCAAAGAAAACGCTGCAAGATGACTCCCCTTTGGCCAAACCGCTCTCGGCCATGAGCGACTGACGCCACACGACGTCCGCTGCTCCACGATGCTGGCCGGCTGCCCAGTGCCGCCTGGGGTGTGCCAACTCCCAGTCCAAGGCCACAGGGCGCCGACAGCGGCCCCAGACTCTGAACCAGGAGCAGAACACCCCAATCGGCCGGTAGCCTCCGACAGGCTTCGGAAGCAACGCGAGCATAACGACAGAGATCTGCGGAGGCAAAGATCCAGTCGCCTCCATGATGGCCCAAATGCTGCTGAGGCAAGAGAGAGCAGCATCAGATAAGTAGGAGAAGTGCTTACAATGGAAGCCGTCAACAGACACAGCAGAGGAGTCCCTATAGCTGCGGGAGACATCGCGGATTTCATCCACCGTCAAACGGGGTAACGGCTCCAAAATCTCGCCGGAAGGAAACGCACCCTGCCCCACCCCCCAGAGGTCGGCGAATCTCGAACCCTCGGCTTTGAGAAGCGAGAGGGGGTCAGCAACGACACATCCTTCCGCTGAGAGCGTGCTGCTGGGGGCCCATGGGGAAGGGTCCCGGAGAAGCTGATGCACACGTTTGGCCCCCGAGTTCACCCCCACATGCAACCAGGAAGACCAATCACTCCGACTCTTGGCAGCATACTTGACATCGGCGGCCTGGACGGCCTCAAACACACGGGAATACACGTCGCCAAGGTCCTGACCGTCGCTCGAATCTCCAACTGCGGTCGACACCTGCTCGAAAAGCGGAGCATAGTCAGCGCGAGCATCAAAAATGACGACAGGAGGGTGCACCAGGACAGAGCGCAAATGCACAGCAGAAGAGGACAAGTGAGAATCCCTGCACGTGTGAATGAAGGCCCGAAGCTGCTGGCCTAACCACTTGATCGCACGGTGAGCTGGGTAGCGCACCTGGGTATCTCTGGCGAGGACCGAGCGCCAGACCAGCTGAGGTCCGAGCCCTCTCGTGCCGTACTTGATGGGGGCCTGGCCGACCAGAGGCACAAGGTCACGCTCGGCGTGGTCAGCCCAAGCCTTATAGAGAGGGCCGAGCAGACGATACGCACCCCAAAAGTCTCCTACCTCGAGCCTCTCAAGGGCCGAATCGGCCAGGGCTTGCTCTCCAGCCCAGGACGAGTCACGAGGGGCAGGGCCCACAACCCTGGCACTCGGAAGAGGGGGGGGCTTGCGAAAAGTCAAGGCTTGAAGGACGGCCAAACGGGGGTGAAACGAATGCTCCACCTGGCGATGGGGTGAGAGCTCCGTGTCCAACAGCGTTTCGGCCTTCGCGACAGCTTTGCCTAAGCCGCCCGAGCACGCAAAATAATCGAAGGTGGTCGGCGAGCCCACAGGGTGATGAGTGCAGACGCTGGGGGAAACAAGAGACCCTCTGAGCTCGCTGATGAACTGAGCGTCCTCGAGCTCTTTGGGCTCGAAATTGAAGTCAGCACCCAGAGGCCACGGCAAGTGCAGACAATCAACACTCTCGCCGATCCTGGCCAGAATCTCGCGATTGTTGTCGGACAGGCCCTCCGAATGATGAAGGTAGGCCGACAGCATCACAAGAGGGGGGGTCCCTGGCAGCTCCACGAAACACCCGACGGCTCGTCCAGGACAAATGGGATCCCCCGGAAGGGGACGACACCCCAGCCAGCTGCGCACGAAAATGGCGACTCCGGAGCTGGTATCCCCCGAATCCGTCGCAAGCGCAGGCGACCAGATCGACTTCCATCCGCGGCGAATGCACCAGGAGCTGGCCTGATCGATAGCTTCCTGAGCCAGCAACCTGTGTTCTTGACACAGCACCACATGCGTGTTAGCGCCTTCCAACATGGACTTCATCCTGCCCCAAGAATTGCAGTTGATGGTCTGAACCTTGAGGGCCACCACATCGATATTCTCTGGTGACTGCTCGCCGCGGCCCCCCTGGCCTGCACGCGCACCTCCAGGACTCTGCGAGAGCAGCTCTCCCACTTTGCCCTGGGCGGCGAGGCCGGGGGAAAACAACGAAGCTTCAGGCCCAAGGAAACTGGAACGGCAGGCGAGGGGCCTAAGAGCGTCGGCTCCGCCGCGTTCAGTAAAGCAGGGCAAGAGAACATTAAAGTTGTTAGTTTGCCCCTCGGTCGCAATTGCCTCAGCCGCCGGAGGCGAAGGAGGAGGAGGGGGGGGAGGAACGAGAGGGGAGAGAGCGAACGGGGCAGCACCATCAAAAGGGCACTCACCAGACGAGACGGCGAGAGAAGCCTCGCGCTGACTGGAAATCAAAGGCATCTCCAGCGGCAGCTTCACACAAGAGACGCGGTGAACAGCAGACTTCGCCACAGAGAGCACCGGATATGCACGAGCAGGGGCGGCGAAATTGACGGGCGCCTGCTGGCGAGCAAATGAAGTGCAACTGAACGCAAACGAAGAAGCATGCTGCAAACTAGCGCGGGCAATGGACGAGGTGGAGCTGTCGCCATTGAGCACAGCAAGAGAGCGAGCAAGCAACGCTGACCATCGATGGCGAGACAGACGCTGCTGTGCAGGCTCCCCTGCACACTGGGCAAGCAAAAGGGGCATCCCCCTCCTGCGCCAAAGAGCGAGCTGCGCCAGAGATCGCACTCCAGGCAGCTGTTGAAAAGCATGTTCAGATCCCCCCTGGAGCGCTTGCCCATAAGAGCCTTCCCTTGAGCCCAGAACCTGAAGTCCCAAAGAAGCAGGGACACGGCACCCCGAGACGACCGGGAGATGGGCCAGGACCGAAGGATTATTCGGTGCCTCCAGGGGGGGGTGGCTCAGAAGAGTGACCCTTGCCTGCGATGCGGTCAGCGCGAGAACGCGCGGATGCAGAAGGCGCTGGCGGTTCAGCAGCCGCGGGAGGGCCGGGAGCGGCGCCGCCTGCTGGGGGCGCCTGGGGTTCCGGACGGGCCGAAGCTGCCGCGGCCTGGGCGCCCTGGCCATCGCCAGCAGTTGGGGGGGCAGCGCCCGCTGTGCCACCAGCGGCCGCTCCTTCTCCGTCAGCTCCAGTGCGACGCTTCTTCGCCGCCATCCGAGCCGCCAGCGCAGAGTGCTCCGCCTTGAGGCCGTCGACCTTGGACTTAGCCTCCGAGAAGAGGCTCTTTGCCATGGAGGAGATGCCAGTCTTGAACTGCTCGATGCGGTTCTGGAGCTCAGTCTGGTCCTCGGCCGAAAGCTCGTCGTCAACGCCCACCTGGAAGGCGGAACCCACGTCGACGTCGAAGGCAGCCGCAAACTTCTCTTCGTCAAGCAGGTCGTCCATGGAGAGCTTGTTGCCACCGGCCGCTGGCGTGGCAGGGGCCAACTCAGCATGAAGCTTGCGTACGAGATCACCATGCTCTGATTCCGCCGCGACCAGTTCTGCACGAAGTTGAACGACAGCTGAACGCTGCAACTCCAACTGGGACTCGAGCTGGTCGAACTTATTGCAAGCTGCCTCCAACCTCTTCTCGACGCCTCGAGCCTTGCTGTGCGCTTTCTGAAGACGGACCTGCACGGCCTCAGGAGCAGCCGCCGGCTTCTGCAGAGCCGCAGCGGCCGTCTTGTACGCCTCTGCTCCCTGCATGTCGCCCATCTTTGCGCAGAGGCCCGACAACTGGAGGTACTCCTCGCTGGTGAGCGGAGGCGCATCTGCGGCGGGGGCACCTGCACCCGGAAGGGTGGGGCCCTTGCCACCGTCATTAGGGAGCCCCTTGCCTCCTTTGATGCCTCCAGCGCCTGCCGGAAGTCCTTTACCTCCAGCTTTGCCACCTCCATCTGCAGCACCATCTTCGAAGAGGGCCAACGCTCCACCGTAAGACCAGGTCGATGATGGCACCGCGGAGTCGGACTTGAGCGCTCCGCAGTGCTTGCAGAAGTAGAAGCGGCCTTCGTTTTTCTTGCATCCACGCCAGCAGCATGTCCACCGCTTGTCAGGAGCATGGCCATGACCAGCATCCACATGAGTAGCAGGCGGACGATGGAGGCCTGGCACAAACGGCGGCCACTGGGTGTGGTCGCGGCGCCTCGGCACTCGGACGGCTCCAATCCGAGGCGCTTCGCCTTGGAGACCACCAGAGGGAGGAGGACTGGACCACTTCGAGTGCCATGGCGCCCACGCCACGCGCCCTTTACCGCCTCCGACAGCAGAGCCACCCGCCATGCCGCCGATGGGGACGTCGTGAAGAGATGCTCCTGCAGGAGCTCACAAATGGAAGCGTGCGGGTTGAGATCCCGCGAACTGAATGAAATGGAATACGAGCCAATTCAGCCCGCAACAGCTGTGTGCCGTTCTGAGGATAAGCTGTTGCAAGCACAGGCGAAATGCCTGAGCCAGAACGGCTTGAGCCAAAATGGCTACGAGCAAGCAAGATAGAGGAGGAGGAGGAGGAGGAGGAGGAGGAGGAGGAGGAGGAGGAGGATACGGCGCTACCTGGGAGCGTCGCGCGGTGCGCCAAACGCCCACGAAATAGCGAGAGAAGGCAAGCCCCCTCCCGCGAGCCCGACAGCCGCCACGCCCCCACCGCCAGGATCACGGGGCGAGGCGCGGGCACAAGGAGAGAAAAACAGCTCTGGCACAAGGGTCAGCCAAGAGCATTCAGGTGTGCGGCATCACCTGGGGCGGCGCAGGGCGCTACCCTCCAGGCTGTGCCCCCCTTAGTGCAAGGGGAGTCCACCGAAGCCACTCCCTGAAAGAAGTATGTGGCGCCACCTAGGACTGCACAGCTCGTGCTATCCTCCAGGCCGTGCCTTCCGCAAGAAGCGGAAAGACCACCGAAGCCACTCCCTCGAGAACGAGAGAGAACAGGCGCACATTCTCTAACGTGCGAGGCATCAGAGACAGTGGCCAGGTCGTTATCATCCGAAGTGTGCGCTATGAGCCCGATGATCTCGTTCGCAGCCGCCTCCCAAGCCCTTTCCAAGGCGCCGAAGTCGAAGAGTGAGGATGCGGGTTGATCGTCTGCTCCAGTGCCGTCCCGAAGCGAACAGGAATCCACAGCAGCACCTCCGCGACGAAGACCACGAGCATGACCGCCAGGCCCATCAGCAGACGCGCCCGAAAACACGCGCCTGCGAGGCCCAGGAATGGGGCGGAGAGAAGGCCCATCACCACGTCCGAGACCACTGCGGCGAAGATCACCATCGCAACGTATAACTCCAGCTCGCACGGCAACAAATCCAGAGAACAGGCGACCAGGAGGTCCAGGCACGGGACGTGGCCCAGTAATGTGATGAGGGGCCGCAGAAGTCGCAGCCGCACCGCCAGGACCGCCACGACGATGCAGAGCACCAACTTCATTACGCGCAGCAGGGACAGCGCCGTCCCGCAGCGAGCAAGGAACCACCGCATCACCGCCGCGACGAAGGCCATGATCGCGAGCGTCAGGTCCAGCAGCAGTCACGCCCTGATGCACACGCCCGAGAGGCCCAGGGATAGGACAAGGAACATCAGGGCGACCACCAAATCCACGGGGCGGACGACCATCTTCTCAACGTAGAGCCCCATCACGCACGGCAGAGACTCCAAGGAAGAGGCGACCTTGGGGTCCCGGGACAGGTCGGGGCCCAGCGGGCAGCAGAGGGGCCGCGCGAGGCGCAGCCGCGCCGCCAGAACCTCCATGTCGAAGGAGAACATCAGCTGCCACCGAGACTCCATGAAACCGGCGACCACGGGGTCCAGGAACGGGACGAAGCCCAGCAGGCTGATGATTGGTCATGCGATCCGCCGCCGCCTATGTAAGTCGAGATGAGCTGACCTGCCAGTCGCGCGCCAGCCGCCGCCGGCAGGAGAGCGGTGCGCGCAATGGGTGGCGCACCGACGGGCCCGCCAGAATCGCTGCGGAGAGAGCGCAGGACGCCCGCTGCGCGCGCCGAACTGCAGCGACCGCGGCGCGCCGTCGTCGTCGGGCTGAGGGTGACGTCGCGCTCGCCGCAGAGGGCAAGGCGGCACAAGCACCCTTCGCCAGGGACGCGCCAGGCGAGGAACACCTGGGGCTGGGGGTTCCCATGGGCGGGCCGCCGCGCCCCCGCGGGCAAAATAGCTGCGGGGGGGCGAAGGGGGCCGCGCAGGGAGCCGCCTAGGAGGAGGAGGAGGAGGAGGAGGAGGAGGAGGAGGAGGAGGAGGAGGAGGAGGAGGAGGAAGAGGAGGAGGAGGAGGAGGAGGAGGAGGAGGAGGAGGAGGAGAAGGAGGGAGAGGAGGAGGAGGAGGAGGGGGAGGAGGAGAGGGACGACGACGACGACGATGGGGGCTGCGCGTGCGATGCGTGCAAAAGGGCGCGTGGCAGTGGATGCTTCAGCCACGGGCGAGGGCCGGACTGCGCGTCACCAGCTACCTATACGACCACCCTGCGGGTGATAAGGAGGTGAGGGGGGAGGGGGAACCAACGTCTCACTCAATCGATCTCGCTTTCGATCTCACAACCGATCTCACATTCGATCTCACTATCGATATCACTATCGATCTCGCTATCGATCTCACTATCTATCTCACAATCGATCTCACAATCGATCTCACATTCGGTCTCACATTCGGTCTCACTGTCGATTTCAATATCGATCTCACAATCGATCTCACAATCGACGTCATCATCATCATCATCATCATCATCATCATTATCATCATCATCACCATCATCATCATCATCATCATCATCAGCATCATCATCATCATCATCATCATCATCAACATCAACATCATCATCATCATCATCATCATCGCCATCATCAACATATCGATCTCAATCGATCTCACATTCGATCTCACTATCGATATCACTATCGATCTCGCTATCGATCTCACTATCGATCTCACAATCGATCTCACAATCGATCTCACATTCGATCTCACATTCGGTCTAACTGTCGATCTCACTATCGATCTCACAATCGATCTCACAATCGACGTCATCATCATCATCATCATCATCATCAACATCAACATCAACATCATCATCATCATCATCATCAACATCATCATCATCATCACCATCATCATCATCACCATCATCATCATAATCATCGTGGACCATCACTATCGGGACACCGACGGGACACCGGCGGGACACCGCGCGCCACCGTCCGCCCGGAAGAGACACATTTGGTCCGGCCGCGCCTCAGCCACAGGGACACCGACGGGACACCAGTGGGACACCGGCGGGACACCGCGCGCCACCGGCCGCCCGGAAGAGACACATTTGGTCCGGCCGCGCCTCAGCCACAGGAGACTTTCTCTCGCCCGCCCACGCAGCTTCGCCTCGCCCGCACGCACGGCACGCACGAACACGAAACCGAAATCGATTTCCCGGTAGGGGGGCTCTCCATTCCACTTCGACCTCACCCCCTCACCTCCGACGTACAACTTTGGAGGTCAGACCTGGTCAGCCAGGACAGGCCTGGGGGTAGGGGCGATCTTTGTATAGTCGCTGTTAGTCGTGCTTCGAATATCTGGGGGTCTGGCCTGTGGAATCCTGTCGAATCCTTCTCCTCCTCCTCCTGCTTCCCCTCTGCCCTCCTCCTGCTTCCTCATCGTCCATTTTCCTCTCCTGTCCTGCCCGCGTGGCTGCTGACACTCCTTCCCCGGAGGCGGCGGATGCGGAGGGTAAGGGGCGCGCGTAGCATGGTGATATTGGTGAACAGTGCCAACATGAAATCAGGATGCCGCAGGGCGGAAGGCCTGAGAAGGCAGAAAACGCTGAAGAAAAACAACTTTCTTGCGGCGGAGAAAGTCGTGGATGAGGTGGGACATCGCGGTGACACTCCCGCGGAGCAAGGCAGAGCAGCAGGGCATCTCGGTCGATAGCAGGCTCTGGCTGGAACGTCGGGCGAACATCAGGGACAGGAGAGAGCGCCCCCTCGGCGCCGCCGCCGTGGGCCCCGCGTCATACTCAGGGCCGCCGACGCAAGCGAAGTATTCATCCCACTCAGCTGCCAAGACAACGTCGCCAAACTTCTTGCAACCAATCGGCCTGGTGCGCGGCTCGATCGGCACAGGGCGCTGCCATTATCACCGAAGGGAGCGCACGACGCCGATGTAGAACGAGAGGCAACCTGCGAAGATGACTCAGTTCTAGCTACGACACCGTCGCAATCAGAGCGGCGGCAGCCCCTTCCTTAGTGGGCCTTAGGAACGACAGGGCTGCTTTTGTCACTGGTCCCGTCCTGCCGTTTCCTTAGGCGGTTCCGTCGCCGTTGGTTTGCTGGTTCCGTCGCCGTTTGTGCGCAGGTTCCGGATCTGATCCCAATCCCGGAGACGCTGTTTTGCCGTTTCTGGTGCCGTTTGTTCCGGATCCCGTTCCAGTCCGGAGACATTTTTTAGCCGTTTCTGGTCGTTTTTTTTGTTTTGTTTTTTTTGTTGTTTCTTTCTCTCCAATTTGCCGAAAACGGCGAAAAAAAACAGCCCTGCGGCTTCCAGGGCCGACTAAGGCCCTCTCCAGATCTGCGCAACCTCCGGGCAGCAGTGGGCGAAGCAGCCCCAGGGCGGCGGCGCGGTCCCCGAAGCGCGCGCGCCGAGGGGCGTGCCGGGTGAGCAACCACGACCCACAGCTTCGCATACTGACGCGCGTTTTGACAATATGCGTTCCCCCCACTCAATACAGCGCTTCGTTGCCCCATAGGGAGCTCTACCGAAGACCCAGTGGCTGCTCTCGCATGCGGGACCCCCACGTTGTACAGCGCTTCGTGGCCCCGTGGGGAGTTCCCCTCCTTGCCTCTGCCGTCATCAAATTTCGCCTCCCCCGCCCAGTCCAGCGTTGCGTGGCACCATAATGAGCTCCACAGAAGGCCCCTATTGGCTGCACTCGCAAGCGGGGCCCCCGCCCAATACAACGCTTCGTGGCCCCAAACGGAACACCACCGGCCCCAGTGGCTGCACTTGCATGCGGGACCCCCACCCAACACAGCGCTTCGTGGTCCCGTAGGGAGCTCCACGGAAGGCCCCAGCGGCTGTGCTCGCATGCGGTTCCTCCACTCACAATACAGCGCTACATAGGGAACTTGACCGAAGGCCCCAGTGGCGGTGTTCACATGCGTCTCCCCCATGCAGTACAGCGCTTCGTGGCTCCATAGGGAGCTCCACCGAAGGCCCCAGTAGCTGCGTTTGCATGCGGTCCCCCCACCCAGTACAACGCTTCGTGGCCCCATCGGGAGCTCCACTGAAGACTCCAGCTGCTGCGCTCGCATGTGGTTCCCCCGCGCTGTACAGCGCTTCGTGGCCCCATAGGAAGCTACACCGAAGGCCTCGGTGGCGATGTCCGCATGCGGTTCCCTCCGCCCAGTACAGCGCTTAGTGGCCCCATAGGGAGCCCCACCGAAGGCCCAAATGGAGGCATTCGCATGCGTTTCCCCCGCCCAGTGCAGCGCTTTGTGGCCCCATATAGAGGCTCCATCGAAGGCCCCAGTGGCAGTGTCCGCGTGCATCCCCCAACCCATTACAACGTTTCGTGACCCCTTAGGACGCTCTGCCAAAGGTCCCAATGGCGGCCCCGCCCCATTGCGGCGCACCCATCACACGTTTCGCGGCCCCATAACAGGTGCCGCGTAAAGCCCCAATGGCAGCACCCACGTGACGGCCCCGCCCTACATCGGCACACCCCTCGCACGCTTTATGGCTCCGTGCGGAGATCCCCCGAAGGCGATACCCGCA
>CAUYUJ010015505.1:85000-87500 GCA_963575745.1 Prorocentrum cordatum
GGGGCGCAGCTCGGCCGAGCCATGGTGGCGATGTGATATCCCAGGTTGGGCTTCTTTCGAGGGCGTCGGCTGCGTGGTCGCGATGCTTCTCGATATGGGCGCTCAGCTGGTGATTCTGTTGGTGTTCTTCAGCTGTGCGAAGGTGGGAAATGATTGACTGCAAGGCGTTTTGCGAGCTCAATGGGAGGGGGCGCGTGGCGCATACCGTGCGAATTCAACGCTCGGGTGGCGCATGCTGTTCGGGCCGCGGTTCCCGGAGTTCGCCCGGACGGAGTTCGCGGGTCGCTGTCTGGCCGGTCGTGCGGCGCACTGCCGTTCGAGGCCGCGTTCGCGTGGCGGGCGCATGGTGCTTGGGCTCGGCGGTGTGTCAGCGTGCTTCGGCTGGGAGGAGATCGGGAATGGCCCTGGGTGGCGCCTCGGCGTGGTCGGCTGGCTGCTCGGGAAGGCCCTCGCGCCCCGAGGAGCTGCGAGCTTGGCAGGGTCCTCGCACGGCGCAAGGTCTACTTTGCTCCCGTGCGGGAGCCGGGCAGGTCCTTGAGGCCTTGAGGCCAGGCTCTCCAGGGCCTGGCGTGGGGCCTCTGGCTCCGGGGGGGGGGGGGGGCTCTCTCTCTTGCCCGGTGCGGGGGTCGGTCGCCCTCCCTCTGCGCCCGCGGTGGCAAGCGTTTTCTTAAGAATCCGTCATGATCAGCCTCAGTCTCGACCTGCTCCTCGTCCTCCTCGCCCCCTAACGGCAACCACCTCCTCCCGCGCCTGCTTCTTCTCCCTCCGGCCCTGCCGCTCTCCCGCGCACCTGCAGCGGGTGGCGGGCGTCCGCGGGGGCCCCGAGGCTCGGGGTCACCAGCGCGAGCCTCAGGGGTGCCCTGCTCTTTCGCTCCCATCAGAGAGGCAGCGAGGGGGAGAGAGGGGGGGCGGGGAGGGAGACGGGAGGGAACCCCAGGGAGGATGGATGACCAGATGGGGACAGAGGAGGGGAGGCACGGGGAGCAAAGAGGAGAGAGGAGGGAGGGTGGGAGGGAGGGTGGGCTCAGGCGGCCTGAGGTGTTGACTGGTGGTGCTGACCACCTTCTGGCAGAGTGGCGACGGAGTGTGGAGTCTTGCTTCTGTGCACGCATGAGTACAGCTTGCCCACCACACGAGCTTCAGTATCACTGCCTGACTAATGCAAAGTCACTGAGGATCGCCAATGCAACAACGATTCGGCGGATGTCAACGCAGATGCGCAGATCCGTTCCTCATGCGGCCTAGGGACCCAGCTGACAAAAGCTTGAAGGTCCAGGGGGAAAAGCTCGCTCTCTTCCCCTCCAGCAGCGACTGTGTAGAACTCCTCTCCTGCTTCTCTTTTTCGCCTCTCCCCCACCCTGTGCCCTCTCCCCCCTCCCCCCTCTCCCCTCCTCCTTTTATGCCTTCTCTGCCTCCTCTGCCATCCCTTCCTCTCTCCTCGCTGCTCGCGGCATGGAGGGCGCTTCCCTGGCAGGCTCTGGAGCGGCTGGGCGGAGGCACCGCAGGGCCTCGTCGAGCTGATCGTGTCGCTGCAGCAGGCGTGCATCGGGCGACGAAAGCATACATGTCCACTGCTCCCCGGCCAGGCCCATCCTGAACCCAGCAGCGGTGTGTACGCCACGCCCTCCTGGCCTGGCCAGGAAGGCGTATGCACAGCTCCTGGGCCCGGGCAGAGCCCAGCCAGGAGGCTGATACGTACGGACAGCTCCTGGGCGCATGCACAGCTCCTGGGCTTGATGCGTATGGATCTCGTCGCCCGAGTGCAGTTCCCATCACACGTGCCCTTAGCCAGGAAGTGTGAGTGCTGCGCGTGGAGGTCGCATGGAGGTCCTCCGCCTCAAGGCAGCTGTGGCCGAATTGCGCGTGATGCGCGTGTCGAAATGGGCATGCGGAGACCAGAAGCAGGAGGGAGTAGGGAGAGGAGGAAGGAGGGACGGAGACCATGCAGATGCAGAGCGAGGTCCCAACGCCACAGGACGTGTTGGAACCAGTGCCAGATGTTTGAGCTGTGCGTGCGCGCCCGCTGGAGCCACACGGACCTAATAGTATGCGTAACACTACTGCCGAAAGAGAGCATGAAGGCCACACGCGCACGCCTGCCGAAATCTCCAACAGTCATCGTGAACCGGCCACCTCTGTTAAACTTCAGTGCGCGGGCCTCACGGGCGCGCCGCCGCGCGCGCATGTCGACATAATTGCAGCATCAGTAAAGAGGTGTCCAACATAATCATCACAACATGTACACATTTACACGATAGTTACAATGAGCGTCCAATGGTTCGCGGGCACCAGAATACGTCACAGATGCTGGGCGCGCTCTTCCTCATCGTCCTCATCAGCACCATCGCCATCACCATCGCCAGCGTCATCAGTGCCATCGTCATCATCACCACAGCCAGTGTGGTCGCTGTCATCATCACCACCGTCGTTAGCACCATCGTCATCGTCATCGTCGTTGTCGTCGACCTCGTCCTCAACGCCACTACCATCGCCATCACCA